>JAWQFJ010008017.1:15000-20002 GCA_034096865.1 Theodoxus fluviatilis | reverse complement strand
CGGTCAGCGCGCTTGACCTGCAGTTGCTGGCGGCTGACGGGTTCGGCGTTCGAAGCTGCGCGGTTCCCAAAGGTGCATCCTTGAGCAAAGTGCTTTATTCACATTGCTTCTCCCCACCCAGGAGTAAAACGGGTACCTTGCATGACGGGACGAAGACAATATGACGGTATGAGGACCTTGTTGGAACATACTCTGAGAATTCTAAGTGCACTTCAATCCTGGTTCATGGGCGGCGTGTTATGCCCGGGTTAGAACGCTCCAATAATACGAGCAACCTTTAGACAAAGGACAGGGCGTGAGGTGTCAGGGGAAGATGGACAATCACAGGAAAATTAAGAGCCAGATTGCAGGTGGCCAGTGCGATTGCACTCGAGTCTTGTGCTTCCTTGCAGCCAATGTGAGACTCCCTTGTTCTTAACAATCGTTCTACACCAGTGTCAGCAGTTTTGCATTTGCAAGCGTTAGGCGTTGTTGGTTTTTTTTTGGCGGTATGTCTTCTCACCCAATCAGATATCGAGCAACGACATCTGAATTGTCAAGTATCGCGTGCGAGTGAATTTTCCGTGTTGATTCGGCACGCAGAATTGAAAACCTTGAGAACCATCAAAATCAGTTTGAATTCGAGCTGATACATTCCGCTGCACATGGGTGTATTATTGTAAACAGTTGTTACCCAATCAATTGGCTACCTTAAACCACTCTGTATCAGGTGAAATGCATGCGACCAGTGCGATTTACAAAACAAAACGATGAATTGGTAAATATATAATTAGATTTCATAACCGAAAATTTGCAAGCTGTGTGTCAGGCTCTCAAAGTGACTGTACTTCCTAGTTTGCAGTTATGTTTTGCATATCTCATAGTACGCCATTTTGATTATTTCATTACTCTGGTGATGGTGATGGTGATAATGCTGGTGATGATAATGGTGGTGGTGGTGATGATGAAGATTATGATGATGACGACGACGATGATGATGATGATGATGATGATGATGATGATGATGATGATGATGATGATGATGATGATGATGATGATGATGATGATGATGGTGGTGGTGGTGGTGGTGGTGGTGATGGTGATGGTGATGGTGATGGCGGTGGTGGTGGTGATGATGGTGATGGTGGTGATGATGGTGGTTATGGTGGTAATGGTGGTGGTGGTGGTGGTGGTGGTGGTGGTGGTGGTGGTGGTGGTGGTGGTGGTGGTGGTGGTGGTGGTGGTGGTGGAGATAATGATGATGATGATGAATAGTGAAGTTTTACGGCCTATCACCCGATGCAGGCTATGTAAGGCCGCTGACTACAAAGTCATCAGAACTGGTAAGAGAAGGCGCGAACTAATTCTTGATTCCCATAGTTAATCGTGCATTGAGACGCAATTAATCTATTCAGTCCCCAAACTCACAGAGGAATAGTTACTTTAAAACAGGACATTCTTAATATTTTTACATGTTTCTCTCTCTTTAGGAATGTATATTTATGAAAACAAACCAAACAAAACCCCCAGATATCCATACTTTTGCCTGTTCAGTGGCATCAACTGATGCACGTATTTATAAAATGCGTATCCTCAATGTTTTCAGACAAAGAGAGAAAGTACTATCCATGGACAATGTCGCTCTCCTTTGAAAGGGCCTCTGTCCTATTAGATAAATGTTCAACGTTCTTAAGAGGGTGTACAACCCTGGAGTTAAGCCACGCTTTGATGGTTTGAAAAATGTTCGGTGCTGAAAGTCAAAGCACTGGTGCTTTGAATGTAAGCTATTAACATTTTCCCCCATACCTTTCCAAAGGTCGCACTGTGACCTCTCGCGACCCAGCACGGTTTCCATGGGAGCGGCGACTGAAAGCTTGAAAACAATTTCAAGAGCCTGCTCTCCTGTTTGCGGAACACTTTGTATGGGGTGTGACACTCCTCTTTCACCGCCTGCAAAATCGAGTCTTTCCATTTCCTGCAGAGCTTTTCACAATGCACAGCCTTTGCTTAATGTGATTGAAAGGGACTTCCTGGTCAAAGCTGATTATGCACTTCCATTTGAGGTTTATGACGGAAGGGTTTCACCCCCGACGACATTGGACTGGAGAACCGAAGCTGAGTGAATGTGCTGCAGTCGAGGACATGGTCGCATTCAACGCACACACAATGTTCTGCTAACACTGCCAGCAGGGCTGTAATGATACTTAGCGGTGTAATGGGAAATAGTTGCCCCTGGGAAAATGTTTTTGCTCGAACTACCAGTATGTGATCAAACAGCCATTATGCTCTGTTTCTCTGAATGAAAAATATGGTTTACGATTAACGATCCTCCACATCAATAAGTAGTCTGCATTTTCTTTTAGGATCACTAATTCGTCAACGACAGAAGGAACACAAAAAATATGTGAGTGTTGAATACATGTTATTGAATATTGTGCCCCCCTGTGCTCTCCCCTCTTGCATGAGTACACGGTCAGCCCCTCAGCCTCTACTCGCTTGTTGAAGCCATGTCTTTTGACAGGCGGAGATGGGCGAGCATGCTTTGGGGTTGGACGCTGTGCGAGGCGCAGTGCCATGGTTCTATCCCTGGGACGATGTGGGAGGCGCAGTTCCGTGGTTCTATCCCTGGGACGGGAAGAATCTGGGTTTATTAAAATGTGTTGGATGGTTACGATTTGGACGTAGAACGAGGAGGAAAAGGGACAACTTTTTCGCCCTAAACCGCAGAAGAGGGACACGTCATGGCGCATGCTTTTGCTGTCACTGCAGTATGACCCCATTCTAGTAAACTAGAGATTTCGCCTACCGGCAAAAGTATCTCTAGCACTGTTGACGTCACGTGATGGAAGGTTTTCGGCCAATTTATGCAAGCGGAGGTCACACGAGAGGCTTGTGGGATAGCCGATCTGCTCCCTGACATACGCCGTTAAAGTAGTTCTAAGACTATTTCGCACAAAACTCTTAACTTACTCTTGTTGAGACAACAAACAAGCGTTTATTCGATACAATAAAATGTTTGTGTTGAAATGGAGCCAAGTTTTTACATCTGAATGATTTCTGTAAAAAGTGGAGAGAAAAATAGTATCAGAACGAACTATTTTTGGCGCAAGGCTGTAATGCCAAGGGTCAAGCCTATTACGCATTTATTGCGAACTGTGCCAGAGTCAATACTACTGACTCGGGTTTACAGAATAGTATGACCCTACTCCTTGATGTCTGGTCACATGACTGGCACAACAGGCTGAGTTTGTACTTGAGAGTACAACCAGTTTTGGGTTTCCTGACATTTTCCTGCAGGCTACCTTCTGCTCTAATGGCCCCCTGTGGGTTGGGGGTGAGAATAGACCCCCTGTGGGTTGGGGGTGAGAATAGACTCCCTGTGGGTTGGGGTGAGAATAGACCCCCTGTGGGTTGGGGGTGAGAATAGACCCACCGGGTCTCCCTACGCGATTCGTTAGAGGCGAATAGATAGGGATATCATCACTTTAATTGCGCTTACTTGAAACTATTCTAGTAATTTTCGTGCTTAATGGTCTTAAGGTAGCCTACAAAGGCCGATAGACCATAAAACTCAATCCATCCATCCATCTGTTTAAACGTGTGCGGACATGACTGACACGAGATTAAAGCTACATGTTTTGAGTGTTCGTGAAGTTTTTGTCTCACTCCAAGCAGGCACTGAAGCATAGACAGGACAACGGCTGTTGCCGAGAAGTTACTTCACTGTGACCACCTTCTCAATGCCCGCTGTTGTGGCTGACAGGGAAGTCTGAATCAATGCTTAAAAATGCATATTATGCTTTTGGGCTAGCGCATTTCTGTCCGCACGTACTCATATAGAAAATGAAATTATAACTGCTGTCGGCAAGGACCATCTGCAGTGTTGCATAATTCTCAATGGCATGTGATAGACACGAAATGTGGCTAGAGCATGAGCGTGCACATAGTTTAATGATGTTATTTACGTTCATACTGCAGCAGGCTTTTGGAAAAGAGACATGGTAATTTGTACCTACTAAATTGCCTCAACGGCATCTGCGGCTGAATGTCTCTTGATGTGACTAATATTGAAACTCCAGGGCTGTGCATTCGATGTGCACTTGCTTTTAAGTTCCTTTTCCTGTTCCTGCAAACAATTGAAATAGACACACGTCACACTCTGCTTCCGATAAATGACTTCAATGTGATTTCCTTCGTATTACCTGCTGACTCGACATACTTGAACTTCTAGGCAATGCTTTGAACCTGCACAGTTTTTAATTTCACTGCAGGCAGTTGGAATAGAGACCCGGCAATCAATGTTCCCGACAAATGACTTCAATGTGATTTCTCCTCGAATACCTCCCGGCTTGACTTACTTAAACTTCTAGGGAATGCTTAAAATCTGCACATTATTTTGATTTCTTTTTCTCTCAATTTTTCTGCAGGCAATTGGAATAGAGACATGTCAGCAATTGCCTAAATGAGCCTTTTCAAAGAGAGGTATTTATATGTGTCAACTTTCACGCCTGACTTAAGACTCCACGCCGCTGTTTGCATGCGCACATTAGTGTGAACCACTGGTTTCATCTCAGCAGCCAATGGAATTGAGACACGACAGTTACTATTCTCGATGAAGTGCTTGAATGTAACCTTCCCCAGATTGTTGGTTGACTTAGCTGACTTCATAGCTGAAGTCGCACTTTCAATGTGCACATACTTATGAGTTCACAGCACTCCCTGCATTCATTATAGCAGAAATGTGAACTACAGACCACGATGGATTGCTTCCAAAAAATAGTTTCCTATTAAAACCTGTTGACTTCACAGACTTCAGATTTTAGCTCATCCTTTGAATGTGCACATAACTTTGGTTCACAGCTCTCCCTGCAGTCATTACAACACAAATCTTAACTACGGTTCCATGTGAACCTCTTCAAAATAACGTTTAATGTCTGTTGGCTTCACAGACTTCAGATTTTAGCTCATCCTTTGAATGTTCACATACCTTTGGTTCACAGCTCCCCCTTCGGTTCCCTATGAG
>JAWQFJ010008017.1:0-5000 GCA_034096865.1 Theodoxus fluviatilis | reverse complement strand
GAATAAACACTAGGATGTACACAGTGACCCACACGCCCTCCTAGAATAAACACTAGGTTGTAAAAGGGGAAAAAAAAAAGAAAGGGAAAAGAAAAAAGAAGAAAGGAAGGAAGAGGGAGAAAAAAAGGAAAGAAAGAAAAAGGGGGAGTGATAGGAATGAAAAAGGACAGGAAGAACAAAAGAAGGGCGGGAACAAAGGCAAAAAAGAGGAAAAAGGGGGGAAAAAACACAAAAAAAAAAGCGGTCGACAAAAGAAGGACAAAACAGAGGACAAGAGAAAAAGAGAAGCCGCACCTCACTTTACAAACCTGAAAGTATACTGGGTTTGAGCTTGGGACTAACATAACAATAACTAAGTACTCGTAATGTATTATCGTTGTCCAAAACAAGCTGGAACATGGCAAGGGCAAACGAAGAGGCTGCAAGTCAATAAGAAGACACAACGCGACCGACAGAAAAAGAAGCCGGAACTCCCCACCCTGGGTGTTCTACGAGACAAATCCAAATATTCCCATGCACATGCGGAAAGGGCATCACGCGAGGCAGCAAACGATTGGAAAGCAATGGTGAAGACACCAACATGACACAAACCCTGAAACCTTACAGAAACACACCAAACCACAACCATCAGAGACAACCAAAAAAAAGGGGGCAAAAACTAATAAAAAAAAAACCAAAAAGCCCACAAATAAAACAAAACTGCAAAAACCAAGACTCGGCCGTCGTTCGCTGGCTGACCCCTGTTTTTTGTCCTGTAAGTAGTGTGACCGACACCAAGAAGCGGCGCAAGGGTGTGGATGGCCCAAGTCCCCTCGAAAGACGCAAGGCGAGGGACGTGTGCAGACGAGCGACGAGGGCACGGGAGGCCCGCTAAAATTAAAAAAAAAACATACACAAAAACTCTTATCTTTTTATAATTACTCATATTCCTAACCACCCCCTTTTTCCTCATAATAATTCCTAATTTCCTAGGTAGGTTAGACAACCGCGTAAAGGTATAGGTGAGTATGAAAGGCCAAGTCTCGAAAGCAGGTGGCAGAGAAATGGGCGGATGGCTTGGCACGAGCTGGGGCTCGTCCCGATGGGGAAAAAGAGTGACGCGAAAATGACGGCAGGGGTTGGTTTTTTTTTTCTTTTTATTTTAGGTTTTTTTTATATTAATTCAGTTTTAGTTTTAGGATATATTAGTTGTTTTTTTTAGTTTGTATCTACAGACTTGTTTTTATGTTTATTAAGGGTTAGGGGGATTGTTTTTTTTTTTTTGTTTTTCTTTATTTTTAGGAATGCTCATTTTTATTCTTAACTTTTTATCTTAGTTTATTTTTTACTTAGTATTTTTTAGGTTCTTTTCCCCTTTTCTTTGTAATCTTTTTTTTCCATGTTTTTTCGTTTTCCCCCTTTTTATACATAGTTGTTAGTTTTAGTCTTTTTCCTCCTTTGTTCCTTTTCCCCTTTTCTGTCCCCTTCCGTTTTTTTTCTCTTTTTTATTTTCGTTCTTTTTTTTTTTTTATTTTTTTACTTCTCGTTTTTTTTTCACTTCCCTGGTTTTTCCCGTTGTTTTTTTTCTTTTGTGTTTACCTCCACCCCTTTCTCCGTTTTTTTTTTTATTTCTCGCTTTTTTTTTTCTTCCCGCCCCCCGTCTTTATTTTGTTTGTACGGATTTTTTTTAGTTAGGATTAGGGGTCTTCTTTTTTTGTTTTTGTTTGTTTTATTGTTTTTGCCTTTCTTTCTTTTTTTTACGTTTTTTTTCTTTTTTTTTCTTGTTTTTTTTTTGTGTTCTTTTCTCTTTTGTTTTTTTTTCATTTTCTTTTTCTTCCTCGTCCCTTGTGTTCGTATTTATACATATATATTTTTTTACCTTTTTTTTCTTTATTTTTATATTTTTTTTCCCCTTTTCCTTTCCCCTTCCTTTTTTCCGTATCTTTCGCCTTGTTTCTTTTGTTTTTTTGTTCTTTTTCTTTTCCCTGGCTCCCTTTCGTCATTGTTTTTTTTATTGTCCTTTCCCGTTTTAGTCTTTTCCCGTATTTTTGTTTTTTTTCCCCCCCTCTTTCTTTGTTTCTTTGTTTGTTCCTTTTTCATACTTTCCTTTTCCCACTTTTCTTCCTTTGTTTTTAAAGTCTATTTTGTTTTTCTCCCTCCTTTTGGTTTTCCCGTCCGGTGGAACGCCCCCCGCCAGGGCTTGTGTATTGGCTTGTTCCGATCGATAATCCTAAATCTGTTCGGAAGACACGAACCGTTCGCTGCAATGGAAAGAGCAAGATGATGAGGCGACGTCCACACGACGACGACAAATGCAGTGGGGCGACTGATGGAAGAATGTAAAGACAACGAGGAACAGGATGGTGGTCTTATTCGTAGAACCGGCCTTGCTGTCAGGAGAGTCAGAACAAGCCAAGAAAAAAAGACCAGCGATCGCAGACGCAAGTAGAGGACGTCCCAGGGCAGCAGGTCAGTCAACAGGGAGGAAAGCGAAGCAGGCAAAACACAAGCCAAGAACTACCGGATTTCCGTTAAGGTGTCTTCTATCTTTGTGGCATGTCTTTATTTAACACCTCATCTTAGAATGACCCCTTAAAGTTTATAAAATTCTTGATTTGTTTGTGTAAAACCCAAGAACATACCGTTACCGATGTCTTAGTGTCTGTACAACCCGGAATATTAAAAAAGTTAAATGTGAAGGTCTTACAAACGTAAAGATGTCCGTATTGTACCCTAATTAAACATGTCGTTAAAATTTATAACTGTAGACTAAAGAGGAATATGTATGGTCTTCGAATAGAAAATAATGTATAATAGTTTCTACTTGAATTGTAAGAAGGCTCGGTTGGTGATTGGGGTGATGGAAGCAACACGATTTCCTTGCGCAGACTAAACGATTGTCGCTTTGAATTAATACATTTATAACCCTGGCTATGTTCTGCCCGTCACGGCTAGCCAGTTATAAGAAGATGTTCCCCACTTATACCTTTTTATCACACCTCTACTAATAACCAACAGCAAGTAACGCTTTATTCAATTGTTTGACACTCAATTAACTTAATGTTTTAAAAAAGATGTTGGTCTTAAATTGTATGGTTTTTCGGATTAAATCCCCTGAAAAATATATTGAAACCCATAACAGATTGGGGGGGTTCTGTAAAGTTAATCTTAAAATCTTATTAATGTAAACCACTTTTACCAACCATAATAACCTGCTTCAGAGCAAGGTGGGATCACTCGCAGGTCATAAAATTTTTCGAGCAGAGTGAGAAGAGGGAGACGTTGCAGGGTTGCCACACAAGTCAGAGAGGGGGTTTAGGGTGGAGCGCATTGAGTCCAAGGGTCAGTAAAGAAAGGCAACGCGATTGGGCATGCCCAAAACTGAGATTTGAGTGCTTCACTTCACAACTTAGCCCGTTAACCACCAAAATTAGGGTGATAAACACGTGTTCCATATACCCCCGGTTTTTTATCAATTGACCTAGATTTTATCAAGAAGAGAGAGTGGGTCTTAAAAACCTTAAGTCAATGACGTTTGTTCTTAAAACTTCTGATAACAATCGTAACCGTGGTCTTTATAATAATTACACACTAATGATGGAACCTGCTTATTTAATGAATAACCAAAATCTTACTTTAACCTCTTACCTCCTTTTCCTCCTTATAATTTATTCTTCTTCTTACTTATTCTTCACCGCCTCTGCCTCTTTTACAATCTAAAATCTTTTACACATAATTACATTATTACCTTATAAAAAACTTTCCGCAATATCGACCTTTACAATTATTTCTCCCAACTCATTACATCACCAATCTATCAAACAACCCCCTCGTGCTCTCTCTTCCTTTCTTCCCCCTCCTTCTAACTCGAAGACTAATCCTTACAAAAAAATTATCTTTTATCCTTACTATCACCGCATTTCTTACCATTTCTTTACCCCTCTGTAACTTTACTAATCACATCCAATTCCTAATCTCCATCCTAGTCCTTAATTTCTACATATAATTCTAATCTAACTCACCTCTTGCTTCCTTCTCCTTTCTTTAAACCCCTTTAAGTTTATCTTACCGCGCCAAATCATAAAGTCCGACGACAGAACCACGCCGTGGCTCTTGGTGCTGCGACCCAGCGTGCGTCACAGGGCGAACGGATTCTGCTTCACCATGGCACACACAGCCCCAGTCAGCGAGCAATATCTCCTTCCCCCCAGTGCGACGTCCAGCCGATTAATTCCAGCCAACCTATTCCGTCGTCCCCTACGCACAGAATCAGTTCCTATATCTCACAATGTTAGCCGTTCTCGTCCTCATAGTTCAGTGAGTGCTCCAAGCAACAAGAGACAATGCTGTGCCTCACAGCTCGTTCCAGAGACTCCGCGATTCCCCTACCGGCAATATTCCCTTTCAGCTAAGTGCTCACCTTCCGAAAAATTCTATTACAGTCATAGGATAGTCTACTTCACGACAAAAAGTCCTCTCGCAAGTTTGCACTGCCACACACCTACATACCGCTAGAAGCTCGTCGTCCCGAGCCCCCCCAGTAAATTGTGTCGAGCTTGGAGTGGCGGCTTAAGGTTCGCTCATGATGGTATAGTCTCAACTCACCAGAAAAAACCAAACGGACGGCGGTAGGCAACCCAGGGTCTGAGCATTGACAAATCGTGTACTTTAGGACTTTGCGCTTTTCCCCACAAAGCGTTATGTGCCCCCCCCGCCCCGCCCCGCCCCCACCACCACCACCCCCCCCCCCCCCCCCACCCCGCACCCCCCGCCCCACCCCCCCCCCCCCCCACCCCCCCCGCCCCCCCCCCCCCCACCCCCCCCCCCCCCCCCCCCCCCCCCCCGAAAATAAATTCCCCCCAACCCCCCCCCCCCCCCCCCCCCCCCCCCCCCCCCCCCCGGCGCCCCGCCCCCCCCCCCCCCCCAACCCACCCCCCCCCCCCCCCCCTTAATTCTCTCCACCCCATGGTAAGAGGAAGCTCCTGGCTGGTCCTAGGTCCTGATGATAATTGGCTCTGGAC
>JAWQFJ010008013.1:0-12529 GCA_034096865.1 Theodoxus fluviatilis | reverse complement strand
GTTCCTACTTGCAGACTCTGTATTTGGTTCTGTATGTTTCACACATGAGCATCTTACAGTATATTCATCAAGTCATTCATTTTTTAAGTCACTATATGAAAACAAGATTCTTGTCCAAACACAGTTGGTATGGAAGAATAGTTCATCAGAATGTCTCAAGATGAGAGAAACTTATCTAAGGAGAATGATCGAATGTATCCTTATTATACATGAACAATGCAGTAAACATCCATAACAACAGCTATCAGACATAACATCTTCATGCAAAACCTCCCCCCAAAATACCAAAAACATTTCTGTGCAAGCATATTTTTATTCAATAATTCTGACATTAATCCATTCATAGGAGAGACAATCTGTCAGATGCACAGGGCAGGAGAGAAAAAAAACCAATTTTCTTCTCTACAAAACTCCTGCCAAATTCAGAAAATAGCTTCAGTGCAGCAAATGAAGGAATCCACATCTATGCTCAGATACTGCCCTTATTTTCAAGGAGAGCTACCTATTTTTTAACAGCTACAGAACCGGAGGGGAATTTTGGGGGCCCAAGCTTTTGTTAACTCGGCACTGGCAAACGACAGCCTGCAATTTCTTCACCAGCCTGCAGCAAATCCTCTTGCACTTTGGGCAGAAGTGCAGCCAAGCCCAGGAAAGACTAGGGGATAGCACAGTCATGCCCACATTGAGATGGTCTCCATTCAGCTACAAGTACATAGTGGTGCAGTGTTACAACTGCAAGCATGCCACGTACAATTGAAAAACTCTCTCATTCCTCTTCACTTAAACAAAAGTAAACCCACAAAAACAGACAGAGGGGGGAAAGACAAAAACAAAGTGGGTGGGTGGGTGGGTTAAAAACCTTCAAATTAGCACTTAGTCGAAATATAGTCATGATACACTGATAACTCGCGCCTGCTTCTGGTCACACAAACCTCACCATACACTTCCTGACATCTTACTTATACTTGAAGATATACAAATGACAATTTATTCCTCCATATGCCGATTCACTTGTTCATAACCCACCAAAACCGCGCGAGCCTTGTCAACTAGCTTGGTAAATGCAGTCAGTTCAGCAAGGCAGCATCTCTCTTGATCCGTTTCCATCCACGACGCCAGGAATCCACCAAATGTGTTGGCCAGAAACCTGCAGATCGGCGTGCTTCAATGCTCAAGCCGACTTTCACCTGCCCATCTGCCGGCTTCAGCAATACTCTGGTGACAAAACGGTCCACAGCAATGCAGCACATTGAGCGAGTTGTTGCGCAGAGCTAGTCACCGTGTGACCTTAGCAGGTCTCCATGGTGTTGGAGTCGGAGGGCGTGGACACCGCGTCCTTCTGGATGCTCTCGTACATGGCGCACAGCTCTGAGCTGGACTTGATCTGGGTCAGGAATTCATTCATCTGAGGGCTCTTCTCTGTGAACAGAAACAATAACTTTAGTAAAGGGCTCTTCTCTATGAACAGAGGCTTTTCTCTGTGAACAGAGGCTCTTCTCTGTAAACAGAGGCTCTTCTCTGTGAACAGAAACATGGACATTCCTGAAGGGCTCTTCTCTGTGAACAGAGGCTCTTCTCTGTGAACAGAAACACGAACATTCCTGAAGGGCTCTTCACTGTGAACAGAGGCTCTTCTGTGTGAACAGGCTTTTCTCTGTAAACAGAGGTTCTTTTCCGTGAACAGAAACAGGGTCCCTGCTGAGGGGAAAATGGAAAAAAATTAGAACAAAAAGCTTGTGGTTAACTGGTGGAGCACTGCAGACTATTTTCCATGTGTTTGAAAAGTGCTAAACAAGACTGGATTGGATGCATGGTGTTTAACGGACTATCAGCCTTTTAAACGCAATTCAAGTCAAGGTGTCCCTAGTTATTCGCCTCTTACGAATCGCGTAGGGAGACGCGGTGGGATGGATGGATGGATGGATGGATGGATGGATGGACAGTGTTTTACGGCCTATCAGCCTTGTAGGCTATGTAAGGCCATTAGCACGAAAATCACTAGAACAGTTTAGAGTAAACGCAAATCAAGTCACGGTGTCCCTAGTTATTCGCCTCTTAGGAATTGCTTAGGGAGACACGGTGGGTCAAGTCTTTCCCCCAAAACCAAGGGGGGAGTGCTGAACAACATTTCAAGAACAAACAGACACGGCTACCTAGATTTTAAGTTTATTTTTTACAAGTGAAAAACTGAGGCAGAGCTGCATGGTACTCCTGAGATAGACAGCTCCAAATGATGGCAAGGTTACAGATCTTTGATCATCGGCCCACTGCGTCAAACAAGTTACGGTAACATGGCCCCCAAAATAGGGTCCGTATGTGAGTCTGACATTTGAATTTCTATTTTTTAGGAAGTCAGATTGAGACTGCACACATTTTAGTGTGTGAGTGTGTGTTTGTTTTAAGAAATGGCGTGTGTACAGTGGATTCATCTGAGCATAAATCAAAACTTCTCTTGTGCTGAAATGCTTTTTCACTTTAAAGGTGCTCATAGGAAAGATGGGACAACAAGCAACTTGTTGTTTCCAATTAAAAGAAAATTTAAGGTAAGCCAGAAATATAAGGAATAGTCAGATTACTGTATCCACAATCTTTTGGTTTGTTTTGGCCTAATGTCCCTTATTGCCCTGCCCCCCCCCCCCCCCCCCTAGCTTTCCCAGACCAACCTAAGTGTCGGCTGATCCCAGCTGTGTACTCACTCTCACCTTTCCCTTATGTGACTGGGACCCGGACATTTTGCAACCAAGTGACGGCCTTCAGGAATAGCTGTTGGATTTCCCTGAAACACTGCATATATTTAGCCCCTATGGGTTGGGGGTAAGAATAGACCCCCTACGTCTCTCCACGCAATTCATAACAGGCAGATAACTCTGGAAATCTAGACGTAACATGCACCACGTATCAGTTCGTTTGATTTTTGTGATCAACGGCCCTATATAGTCTACAAAGGCTGAGATAACATACAACTCCTTTCTTCATCAATTCAGTTCAGTTCAGTTCAGTCTTTTAACCCTGAGATGGGTTGTTGAGGCACCACTGATGACTTTCGGACAATCTTCCTCCATCGATCTCTATCCTCTGTGGCTCGCTGTGATACGTTAGTCACATCTGAGAACCTGAATACTATTACATTATCGGCATCAACAGTCAACGGAGTTATGTGTTGCGATATCGACTTCTTTACGAGGAGAACCAAGCCCCCGATCTACGTCCTTGTCTGGAGAGTTTTATAGCAGGGCAATGTAGTACAAAATAGCCATCAAAGTAATGTGTAAAATAAAAGTTTCCAGTAGTGAAAGTATCCAATAAACAACAACTTTCAACAGATCCGAGATACTCAAAGACCTCTGGCTAGAGAGAGAGAGAGAGAGAAAGAGAGAGAGAGATAGAGAGAGAGAGAGATAGAGAGAGAGATAGAGAGAGAGAGATAGAGAGAGAGAGAGAGAGAACTTTTAAAACAGAGGACCACCGGAGGATGGACGTTAAGGTCAAGTGTATCCTCTTTAAATACAGTAATACAATACAATAATAATGTACATGCACGGGGTTGCAGTGAACACACTCTGTCTACAGACACATACATCGAGTCCCAATGAACACTCTTTGTCTACATACACATGCATGGAGTCATAATGAACATACTCTGTCTACAAACACAGACATCGAGTCCCAATGAAAACTCTCTGTCTACAGATAGGAGTCCCAATGAACACACTCTGTCTACAGACACAGGCATGAAGTCCCAAGGAAAACGCTCTGTCTACAGATAGGAGTCCCAATGAACACACTCTGTCTACAGACACAGGCATGAAGTCCCAAGGAACACGCTCTGTCTACAGACACAGGCATGAAGTCCCAAGGAACACACTCTGTCTACAGATAGGAGTCCCAAGGAACACACTCTGTCTACAGACACAGGCATGAAGTCCCAAGGAACACACTCTGTCTACAGACACAGGCATGGAGTCCCAAAGAACACTCTCTGTCTACAGATAGGAGTCCCAATGAACACACTCTGTCTAAAGACACAGGCATGAAGTCCCAAGGAACACTCTCTGTCTACAGATAGGAGTCCCAATGAACACACTCTGCCTACAGACACATACATGTGGTCCCAATGAACACACTGTGTTTGTCTACAAACACACGCATCAAGTCCCGATGAACACACGTTGTCTGCAGACACATACATCGAGTCCCAATGAACACTCTTTGTCTACAGACACATGCACAGAGTCCCAATGAACACTCTCTGTCCACAGACACATCCATGGAGTTCCAATGAACACACTGTGTTTGTCTACAGACATACGCAACACGTCCCGATGAACACACATTTTCTGCAGACACATACATGGAGTCCCAATGAACACTCTCTGTCTACAGACACATACATGGAGTCCTAATGAAAATCTTTGTCTACAGACACATGCACGGAGTCCCAATGAACACTCTCTGTCTACAGACACATGCATGGAGTCCCAATGAACAGATTCTGCCTACAGACACATACATCGAGTCACAATGAACACTCTTTGTCTACAGACACATGCACGGATTCCCAACGAACACTCTCTGTCTACAGACACATGCACGGAGTCCCAATGAACACACTTTGCCTAAAGACACATGCATGGAGTCATAATGAACATACTCTGTCTACAGACACAGGCATGGAGTCCCAATGAACACACTCTGTCTACAGACACGGGCATGAAGTCCTAAAGAACACACTCTGTCTACAGACACAGGCATGAAGTCCCAAGGAACACACTATGTCTACAGACACGGGCATGAAGTCCTAAAGAACACACTCTGTCTACAGACACAGGCATGAAGTCCCAAGGAACACACTCTGTCTACAGACACAGGCATGGAGTCCCAAGGAACACTCTCTGTCTACAGATAGGAGTCCCAATGAACACACTCTGTCTATAGACACATACATCGGGTTCCAATGAACACACTGTGTTTGTCTACAGACACATACACGGAGTCCCAATGAACACTCTTTGTCTACAGACACATACATGGAGTCCCAATGAACACTCTCTGTCTACAGACACATGCATGGAGTCATAATGAACACACTCTGTCTACAGACACAGGCATGGGGTCCCAAGGAACACACTCTGTCTACAGACACATACATGAAGTCATAATGAACACACTGTGTTTGCCTACAGACACACGCATCAAGTCCCGGTGAACACACATTGTCTGGAGACACATACATGGGAGTCCCAATGAACACTCTCTGTCTACAGACACATACATGGAGTCCCAATGAACATCCTCTGTCTACAGACACATGCACGGAGTCCCAATGAACATTCTCTGTCTACAGACACATGCATGGAGTCCCAATGACCACTCTGTCTACAGATACGTGTATGGAGTACCAATCAACATACTCTGTCCACAGACGCTTACATGGAGTCCCAATGAACAGTCTCTCTCTACAGACACATGCATGGAGTCCCAATGAACACACTCTTACAGATACATGTATGGATTACCAATGAACACTCTCTGTCTACAGATACATGCATGGAGTCCCAATGAACACACTCTATCTACAGATACTTGTATGGAGTACCAGTCAACACACTCTGTCCACAGACACATACATGGAGTCCCAATGAACATTCTCTGTCTACAGATACATGTATGGATTACCAATGAACACACACTGTCTACAGATACATGTATGGATTACCAATGAACACACACTGTCTACAGATACATGTATGGATTACCAATGAACACACACTGTCTACAGATACATGTATGGATTACCAATGAACACACACTGTCTACAGATACAAGCATGGAGTCTCAATGAACACTCTCTGTCTACAGACCCATGAATGGAGTCCTAATAAACACACTATGTCTACAGACACATGCTTGGAGTCCCAATGAACACTCTCTGTCTACAGACATAATGATGGAGTCCCAATGAACACACTCTGTCTACAGACACATGCTTGGAGTCCCAATGAACACACTCTGTCTACAGATACAAGCATGGATTCTCAATGAACACACTCTGTCTACAGACACATGAATGGAGTATCAACGAACACACTCTGTCTACAGACACATACATGGAGTCCCAATGAACACCCTCTGTCTACAGACACATACATGGAGTCCCAATGAACACACTCTGTCTACATACACATACATGGAGCCCCAACGAGTACAGATCAGAGTTAGGTGAGGCAGTGATTTCAGGGCAACAAAAAGGGGACTGAAGGATTTCAGAGAAACTCATTCCAACACGCGTGTTAGCGATAGAACATGACGACACCGGGAAGACAAGGAGGCCTGCAGAGTTACCTTGACTTACTTGACTTAGTCCTCTTCGCTCCGGTCGGAGCATAGGGCCTTCACTGCAAGTCTCCACCTCTGTCGGTCTTGGGCTGCCCTCTTTGCCTCTCCCCATGTCATCCGGACTGTCCTCAGCTCTGCCTGTAGGGTTCTTTTCCAGGTCAGTGCTGGTCGACCACGCTTCCGTTTACCCTGAGGGTTCCAGTCCAAGGCGTGGCGTGGAATGCAGGCATCGTTTCTGCGCAGGGTGTGCCCAATCCACTTCCATTTCCTTCTTTGGATGGCGTTGACGATCGACTCCTGCCTGGTACGTTGCCAGAGTTCTTTGTTGGAGATTCTTTCTGGCCATCTGATACGCAGGATCTGGCGGAGGCAGGTGTTGATGAAGACTTGCAGCTTGTGGCCGATGCTCTTGGTATGTCTCCAGGTTTCAGATCCGTAGAGCAGCACAGATTTAACATTTGTGTTGAAGATCCTCAGTTTGGTGTGACGGCTGAGGCTCTCATTTCTCCACACTGGTTTCAGGGTGACGAAGGCGTGTCGTGCTTTGCCTATCCTGGCTCTCACGTCTTCATCTGTCCCTCCAGTCTTGCTGACCACGCTGCCCAGGTACGTGAAGCGTTCGACGTCCTCTATGGCTTGACCATCAATGGTGATGGGAGCTTCCCTGGAGGCGTTCACTCGGAGGCTCTTGGTCTTGGGGACGTTGATCTCCAGTCCTGTTGTCTTGGCAATGTCGTGCAGCCTCTCCGTCTTTGCTTGCATGTGCCCATGGGTGTGTGACAGGAGGCCGATGTCATCTGCGAAGTCCAAGTCTTCCAGTTTGCCAGTGAGTGTCCACTGAATGCCCCGTGGTTGGTCCGTAACAGTCTTCATCACCCAGTCGATCACCAGGGAGAAGATTAAAGGAGAAAGGAGACATCCTTGTCTCACTCCGGTGTTGACGTCAAATGGCGGCGACAGGTCAGTGTTGTGCACAACTCTGCAGCTGGTGCCTTCATAGAGGTTCTGGATTACGCTGACGATCTTCTGAGGGATGCCATAGTGTCTGAGGATTCTCCAAATGGTTGCCCTATCCACCATGTCAAAGGCTTTCTTGAAGTCCACAAAATTGACATAGAGTGGTGACTGCCATTCCAGCGACTGTTCAATGATGATCCTGAGGGTCGCTATCTGGTCAGTGCAGGAACGCCCAGCTCGGAATCCTGCTTGCTCTTCCCTCAGTCTGGTGTCGACGGCCTCCTTGATTCTCTCGAGGATCACCCTGGTGAAGACTTTTCCTGGGAGTGACAGGAGCTGAATTCCTCTCCAGTTCTGGCAGTTGCTGAGGTCTCCTTTCTTCGGGATTTTGACAATGTGTCCGGTCTTCCATTCTTCCGGCACTTCCTCCCTCTCCCAGACTTCCTGCAGCAGGTCGATCATGATGTCCGCTGTGGCTCCAGGATCTGCCTTCAGGGCCTCAGGTGGGATGTTGTCTGGTCCTGGTGCCTTCCCACTCTTTATCTTCTTGATGGCGCTGATCACTTCTGCTCTGGAGATTGGGTCCAGACTGACATCAAGGTCCTCTCCTTCCTCAACCTACCCTTACATATATTCTGCACGCGCCTTCCATTTCACTCCGTGTCGTCAAATAGCGTCCTCCTTGTCTGTCCGTGGGTTGCGGTGCAGGAGATGACGTCTGCACTGACTACACGTCGACCTCTTGTCATCTGAAGTGGACAGTCATCAGTGGCACCAAGGCTCGCAGTTTCCATTACACTTTCTCTGGCATCACGACTGTCCTCTAGATTCGCCACTGTACAAAACTCACTGCGTGGTCAAGGGGAAGACAACTTCTTACAAGAGTTTTCCCTTGCATCAGCAATTGCTTTCGTTCGTCGAAGAGCATGAAAAGGTTTGTCAGCCACCGATTCCATGAAAAAGAGTACATTAAAACGTGGAAACACATTTCAAGGAGGCTGGGCCGTAATGTCTGTCGTCATAGAAAAAAGAACTTCTGTCCACACTGCCCATACAGAAAAAGAAATTTTTTTCAGGGGTCGGAAGTATCTCCTGTCTGTCTCTTGACCCTGTGAACTCTAACGCACCACGACAAAACCTAGAATTAACAAGTTCATGAATAAGGCTGAAATGGTCGAAGTCGGTGGTTATTCTGACCTTTGACCGCATCCGCCACTCCGCCTGACTGACTTCGCACGCCCGGGGTGTTATGCTAAGATTCGGCCGCGTTAATGTATCTGCGTTTTGTGACAAACGTCTTGCTCGGCGGTACTGTACTCCATGCACCTTAACGGTCTGCGTGATTCGGGTATAATCTTAAGCTAAACGACGTTTATTGGCAGCCGTTTAGCTTAAGATTACATCCGAATCACGCGGAGCACAAAATTTGCGCAGCTGAGTGCGAAATATTTCCACATGGCGCTGGACAACGCGTGGCGTGGGTCACGTGGCGTCAAGGCTCGTGATTGGCTGACTAAAGTTAAGTACTTAATATTCATGAACCAATCTCGGCTTTTTCACCCTCCTCTAACGTGCCATCCCAGGTCCCAGACAGAAGACATCCTGTAGTGCTAATCAAGACTTAATGGGAAGAGAGCTGACGCAAACTCGAACTTGCTTCATTCCTCACGATCTGACCAAGTCAACAGCGTAGAATCGGTATTGAGCGTGCTGGAGGCTAACTGCTTAGAATCTAACCTTGTACAGAAGAAAACTCTCTGAGCTACTCGGAGTGTGCCATTAAGCATGTTGCATTTCTACCGCCCTCTAATGCATGCTGATATAGAATATATTTTCTTCCCCTCAAAAAAACCGTAATCAATTTCGTCACCTTTATATTAACCCGTGATCTCCCATCTCCTTCTAGGGGTATGTGTGCGTGCATGCGTGTGTGTGTGTTTGTATATGTGTGGGTGTGTTTGAGTGTAATTGTGTGTGTGTGTGTGTGTGTGTGTGTGTGTGTGTGTGTGTGCGCGCGTGCATGTGTGTGTGAATGTATGTAATTTTGTGTGTCCGTGTGTTTGCGCGCGTGGGTCTGTTTCTGTGTGCGCGTTTGTGTGTGGTTGTGTGTGTGTGTGTGTGTGTGTGTGTGTGTGTGTGTGTGCATGCATGTTTGCATGTGTAAAAGTGTGTGAGTGTTTGTATGTATATGTCTGTGTGTGTATGTAAGTCTGCATGCATGCATGTGTGCAAGTGCAAAAATGTGTGAGGATGTGTGTGTGTGTGTGTGTGTGTGTGTGTGTGTGTGTGTGTGTGTGTGTGTGTGTGTGTGTGTGTGTGTGGATCTGTGTCTGTCTGCATGTGTGGGTTTCTGTCAGCTTGCTTGTTTGTGTGTGTTTGGATGCATTTATGTTTCTGTGTGTGCGCATATGTGTGTGTATGTGTTTGTTTATAGGCATACGTGCTCGTGCGAACGCGTGTGTATCTGTTGCATGTGTTTATGTGCGTGCGTGCAAGCGTGTATGTATGCAAATGTGTTTGTAAGCGCGCGTGTGCATGTGTGCGCTTGTGCACATGCGCGTACGTGCATGCACATGAGTATGTGTAAGCGCGCACGTGTGTTAGCCAGACTTTGAGGAAAAAAAAATTTTGTCATCAAAGTGAATGGTTGTGCATTGCTTGTGTTGCCACGTCCGTCTGACTCCGTGTCTGTCCCACGCTTTTCAAGGAGATCGCGACTGATGCAAGGGAAGTAACTGCTGTAGGGAGTTGTCTCCCCCTTGACTACATGGCCACTTGGAGCAGCTGCCACAGTCACGTCCAGACACGCTGCTGTCTCCTTGCGTCCCAGTCGCCTTCGTGTTTCTCCCTCTGCTGCAGTCGTCACTGACAGCTCCACTGTCTCTGTCTGAACTCCGCCAGTAGCTAAATGCATGGGAGTGTATGCCATGTTTTCATGCGCTGGATTTGATTCAACAGGATATGTTGTATGCTCTTTACATTCTTATTTTGATGCAAGCAGCAGTCAGCAGCTTAGAAGAGAGACGAGGATCTATGGAAGGAAGGAGGCGTGGTGGGTGACAGCAGCAGACCGACTGACGCAGCACTTGTACTCCTGGTCCTAGGGCCAGCAATTCCACCATTAGCACAGCGGCTGCCAAGTTTCCCCAGTCCACCTGACTACTACCACTGTCACTCAGTGACAAGTGGCGAGGTTTTTCCTTCCACTCCACACCGTGTACACTAGTGGCATCAGAATGCAACTCCACACTAAGGAGAACTGTCCAAACATGAAAATCACAAGACAACTATCAGCGTGAATTAACGTGGTATGTATCTAAATCCTCCTTGAGCCTTTTTGCATCATCACTGCCACCACCATCATCATGGGGAGAAATCTGCATTCTTTCTTGCTATTTCCCAGTCCGCGGCCATGCTGTGTTATTACTATGTGTTGTGACACTGTGATTGTGTGAATGAGTATGACTGTAAAAGTTCTACATAAATGATGCATCTTTCTCTCTGTGTGACTGTGAGAGTGTTGATTCACCGTTTATGACATGTAAAAAAATCGTCCTACAAAGGACCTTTCTCGATCTTCCATCATGTTTACAAAATATCTCATTATCATCATCATTGTCAACATCATCAACACCATAATCACCATCACTGTCATCAGCAGCAGCAGCAACTTTCCTTCCCTTCCAACTTGTCTACATCATCATCATTGTCGCGTGCTACCCTGACTGTCTATGGGAACCATTTTTTTTCTATTCTCACTACTATGTAAACGGATGGTGGATATTTTTTCACCTAAAACTTATCTCTTTGCCACACCACTGACGGACATACACGAATAAAGCAGACACTGAAGCGGAGAAGTAAATTCAACAAATAGAACTTTAATAATACTTTAAACAATGTAAGCAACCACAATATGCAAATGATGACCAAAATGCAAGCAACACCCAGTGTGCTGGCATCAACCAATATGCCAGCAACAACAAGCCACAACAAGCAATAACAAGCAATAACAAGCAATGTGCAAATGACAAGCAAACTCCCAACCCCAAAAATCCCTACAATGACAATGACACTACAACCTTCGCAAAGAACAGCGACACCACTACACACATAACATGAGCTTCATAAAGGGTAAACACTGGCTTCAGACAAGCGCAGGTTCCCGCAAGCGCGTGAAAGGGTCGACACAAAAAGACAATCTAACCCCTACGGGTTCAAAACAGCATCTCACCCAAAACAGTGTGGCTTCAGCAAGGGGGAAAAACCAACTGCTCCGGTCAGAAACAGCTTCCACAACAAGCTTATGAAAAAGACCCACACACATCCCAAACTCCGCCCTGTCGGGTCGAAGCACAAAGAAAGGATCTAAACCGTCACACATCCAAACCCCGCCCCTTCTAATAGGGACTGCCGTCGTCACGGCCAGAAAAGACTCATACTACATCACTCATCCTAAATCCGCCCTTCTAAAAGGGACTACCGTCTTCGCGGCTAGAAAAGACTCGTACCGCCTCTCACGTTCGTCCAAGATGACCAATACCAAACAATCATCACGTCTCCCTCCACATCCCAGACTCGCCATGCCTTTACCGTTAAAATAGAGCAAATACACAGTCAGCCTCTAAACTCGGAAATAGCTTCTCAAGGCAGACGAATCACTCATTTCAGTCATGTGGAAAAATGATGCCAATCATATACAGAACACGTGAAAGGGACAAAGGACTCAGAAGGAAAAGTAATTTGGTCTTACCAGAGTCTTGTTGGGAAAAGTCCGCTCTCACTGGACAGTCCAGAAAACGTCTGCTCTCACCAGACAGCAGAAATACGTCCGCTCTCACTGGACAAGCAGAGAACACACACTCACACCGCTAGGAGCGTAAGACACTCTCACACACCCCTGGAAGAGAGAAGGAGGACCTCATACAGGTCGGGAACTACCCCCGCAGACTCCCGGGAGATTGCGAAGCGTCCGTCGCCTTTCACGGGTTTACACACGCATTCCACACACACACAGATTGCCACTCGGTAGCAGCAGGAAAGACGTGGCACTCCAAGCCACAAAGGGTAGCGTCTCCCGACGCTCAGCTATTCGACGCAGGCGGGCGGTCCGGATGGGAATCTCAGCGTCGTCCTACCGCTGATAGATGATAAGGGTGGGATCCTTCCCACCGCGTGAAGATAACGGGCGCCTCCGCGTTACATGGGTGACGGGCTCCATCCCGTCGCATGAGTG
>JAWQFJ010008009.1:15000-25336 GCA_034096865.1 Theodoxus fluviatilis | reverse complement strand
TCCCTTTTCCTTTTCTTTTCTTTTGTCTTCCCCGCTCTTTCCCTTACCTCTTTCCTCTTCTATTCCCTGTTCTCTCTTTCTCTCCTCCTTCTGCCCTGTTCTCCCCGACTTGCTCTTATTCCAACCAGCTTTACTAATGTTTGTGACCAATGGCCTGAAATAGCTTACAAAAGCTGATAGGCAATAAACCTTCGTCCAGTCACGATGTCTGGGGTGCTGCGTAATGACGGCAATCGCACACCCCTGCCAGCTGACTGTCATCTGTCTGGAGACAAATGTCGACGATGCAAATTCACCAGAAACGGTTTCTTTAATTATGAATTTCATTTATATTTTAACAGGTCTACACTTGAAAATATCGCGTTCTTCTTTTAGTGGCCCTCCAGTTAAAACAGCTCTCTGACTATGTTTCTCTCTGTGCCTCTTTCTGTCTGCCTGTCTGTCTGTCTCTCTCTCTCTCTCTTTCTCTCTCTCTTTCTCTCTCTTTCTCTCTCTCCGTCTCTGTCTCTGTCTCTGTCTCGGTCTCGGTCTCTGTCTCTCTCTCTCTCTCTCTCTCTCTCTCTCTCTCTCTATGTCAGTCTGTCTGTCAGTTTCTGTCTCTCTCTCTCTCTCTCTTTATCTCTCTCTCTCTCTCTCTCTCTCTTTCTCTCTCTTACGTACTCACTCAAAATCATGAGCTGGTTAGAGTAAGAGCATATCTAGTGGCGATTTCCATAGATATTCGCCTCTTATGAATTGCATAGGTAGACGTGCTAGGTCAGTTTTCGTCTCCAACTCAGAGGGAGTATGCACAGCAAAAAACGTATGTTGAGATGATCAAATAAATAGGAATAAAAGGGCCAATGTTTCCATAAATCGCATTAAATCCTGGATGAAGCTGCCATTATTCCATTCGAGTTACAGTGGAGGCGCATCAGATTGCGTAGAGCGCACTCGGCGTGCTACACCAACGTCATTCGGTTTCTGCACACAGCTGCAGTCGCAGTGATTTTCGCTGCCTCCTCCTCCTCCTCCTCCTCCTCCTCCTCCTCCTCCTCCTCCTCCTCCTCCTCCTCCTTCCCCTCCTCCTCCTCCTCCTCCGCCTCCTCCTCCTCTTCCTCCTCCTCCTCCCTCCTCCCTCCTCCCTCCTCCCTCCTCCCTCCTCCCTCCTCCTCCCTCTCCTCCTCCTCCTCCTCCTCCTCCTCCTCCTCTCTCCTCCTCCTCCTCCTCCTCCTCCCTCCTCCTCCTCCCTCCTCCCGTCCTCCCTCCTCCCTTCCTCCCTTCCTTCCTTCCTTCCTTCCTTCCTTCCTTCCTCCCCTCCATCCCCCCTCCCTCCCATCGCCCTCCCTCCCTCCCCCTCCCTCCCGCGTACCCTACCGTCGTCCTCCCGTCCCTCCCCTACCTCTCCATTGGCCCTCCCTCCCGTCCCTCCCTCCCTCTCGTGGGGGCCTCCCTCCCTCGCTGCCTCCCTCGTTCCCGCCCTCCCTCCCTCGCCCTCCCTCCCTCACCCCCGCCCCTCCCTCCCCTCAAAACCCCTCCCTTCCCTCCCTCCCCTCCCTCCCCCCCCTCGCCATCCCTTCCAAGCCGCCCCGCTGCACGAAACCTCCCTCCCTCCTCCTCTACCCCCCTGCCTCCTCCTCCTGCCTCTTCCTCCTCCTCCTCCCTGCCTCCTCCTCCTCCTCCCTCCTCCTCCCTCCTCCTCCTTTCCTCCCCTCCCCTCCTCCTCCTCCACCCCCTCTTCCTTCCCTCTCCTCCTCCTCCTTCTTCTTCTCAGCTGGGCGTCTCGTGTGTTAGGGTAGGGTTAGGGTAGGAGCGAGGGTGGGTTAGGGTCCCTCTAGAGAAAAGAAAAATATGGCGCACAGCTACGGACTTTTTTTTTCTTCTCAAAAAGTAAGCTCAGACAACATCTTATCCTTTTTGCTTTTCTCAATTTCTTTTCACCCTTGTACATCTGCCACCCACTTTACATCACTTTTCCATCCCTCCCATTTATCTCAAGCACCTCGCCGATGTTGTAGGGCAGACCTGACCAGCTGATGCTGGCTTACGCTGGAGGGTGGTCCCAATTGCTGAAGCTATGCAGAGCGCAGCGAGGGACGTTGTGTGGCACTGAGTGAACCAGCAACCAGCAAGCCAGTCAAGCTTGGACACCAAAATCATGTCTGTGGAATCAATTCTGGCCCCTGGGACAAGAGCGGAAAGGCGCGCCAAGTTATCGATTAGTTGGGTCCACCAAGGCCGCCGTCGTCCATATTGCCAATGGGAATTTTACAGCTTTCAGCCGTACTTTGTTCCCTTTGAAAACTGGTTTCCGCTCAAAAACTGCGGCCCATCCCACTGAAGCTGTGGGGTTTTGTATTTGACAAGTGACATTGTCGGCCCGCTCTCGATGAGGCTTCCTGAGGGCGCGACCAGATTGCTGGGGAAAAAGCCGAAATGCGTGCACTCTTTTCGCCTTCTTTTCACTCCCTGAGCATGATTAGAGCCAAGCGTGGCAAAGGTGACGCCATGGAGCATGACTGCACCGTCCACTATTTCAGGCAGTAAATTGACATCTCCTTGGATTGCAGAAATGAATGCACTCCATTATGAGATAGATGAGCGCATGGCGTAGACAGTGGATGATCGATTGATGAAATGAGATGGCGGCGATGGTGGAAGGTCAGTATTAGGGTCGATCCTGGATGGATGCTGGATGGATAAATGAATGGGTGGGTGGGTGGATTATTAAAAGTAAAAATAATCAAAAAGATGGATGGATGGATGGATGGGTACTGAGATTATGGATCGATTACTGAAAGTGGGGATCGACGAGTTTCGTACTGAAGAACAATGCTGCAGTCACTCTTAACATATTAAAACAAAAACAGCAGCAGGAGCCGAAAATGAGAAATAAAAAGAAGATGGGACGAAAAGACTGGATGGGAAGAGAGAAACTCCAGCCGTATTACCCCTGACACTCTCATTAATAAAGTAATGCATTGCGCTTTTTCTGACGTGAGAAGTGTAATCTTTGAATGCATTTGATCTGTATCTTGTACTTGATATCAAGATCTCTGTCTTATCTGGAACCTATGTTTGCTGGGCGCATTGAACCTGTCATGAGCTCGACCAGACCTGATCCATATATTTATAAAGCCTTCATGTGACATCAAATGTTGGAAGTATAACAAGCGAAAGATAACCACGTAAATACATCATCAGCTGTCTTTCGCGGCTTTGGAACGACTGACTTCTTTCTTGCCGCTCCCGTAAACGGCAAATAACTAAGGAAATCGTGAGTTGGCTTTTCGACGTCTGTTCGGAAAGTATCCAGCCATAATTTATTAACATGGCGTATCTAGGGCAATAAGGCGCCAGTTTACTTCAAAGTACTCCCCTTGAGACCTCACACACTTCTCTCAGCGTCCCTTTCATATTTTGTTTCAAAACAGTCAGCAAAGTTCTGTATCGGGACCGACCTCGTCGCGTTCTCCTTAATCTCGTTTGCGTTCTGAAAGCTCCTTCCTTTCAACGGCGATTTTGGCTTTGGAGAAAAGCAGAACTCGCAGGGAGGCAAATATGGGCTGCAGGTTGGGGCTGAGAGACCTGGATGACGCAATATTTTTTGCACACAGAAAGCGTGTGCGAGACGTTAAGAATATGGGTCGCATTGTCGTGATGAAACTGCCAATCTCCACTTGCCCACAGGTGCGACCGTTTTCTTCTGCATTCCTCAGCCACCGAAGAACTTCGATGTAGTTCTTCGTTATTGTCTCGCCTGGAGGAGCATATTCGTGGTGAACATAACTTTCATGATCAAAAACCGTCGTCGGCATGGCCTTGACGTTGTTCCTATCGGATACTTCACCGTGCCTTCTTTGGACGTGGAGATAGAGGCGACTTTCACTGGGAAGACTAGACTTCTGTTTCAGGGTTATTGCCGTACACCCACGACTCATCTTCGGTCATGACCTGTTTGAGGAAATGTGGATCAAGTCCTCTGCAAACTAAGCGCGAATTTGTTCTGCCCTCGTGACAGGAGACGTCAATCGAATTTAGCCGCCACACATTTCATGCCAACATCCTCTGTCATAGTCTCTGAAACTCTAGTCCTTGGAATCCCTAGATCTTCTATTTCCCGCATTGTCAGTCGCCTATTTTTGTTGATTGCAGCCACACGCGTTTAACATTTTCGGGTGTTCTGCTTGTGAAGATGATTCAGAACGTGGATCACATTCAACGGATTCCCTGCAATCTTTGAAGCGTCTGCACCAGGATATTGTCTGGGTTTCACTCATTGAATCATCCGCGGACGAATGTTCAAGTTTGTAGCAAAGGTTGATGCAGATTCGCTGATCTGCTCGTTCGGCCTTCGTGAGTGCGACGGTCACCCTGTACCCACGCTCACTGTACGGTGTCTGCTGGTCAGATGTGTACATCCAGGGGAATGACTGGTCATCATGTCTAGCACAATCCCCTCTGAATGCCTGCCAAGCTACGTCAAAGCTGCTAGACTGGTTATCTAGATATTCACAATGGCTGGATACTTTCCGGACAGACCTCGTATGTTGCTCTGTTTTAGCAATTTGTGTGGTCATTGATCTTACATAGCCCCCAAATGCTAGGCGGTAGTAAAACGCCATTGCATTGATCGATTCATTCATTCATTCATGCATTCATTCATTCATTCATTCATTCATTCATTCATTTATCCTTGCAGCCTTGTCGGACTTCTTATGAGACATTACGGGTGACCCCCACACCATATTCCAACGCTCCCTTTCGATAGCTGTGGGGACGAGAAGTAGTCCTGTACCAGTAGGTCTCTGATAGTTATGCGATGTTGTTTCATCCCGATTTTCATGAATTGCAGTTTAAGAACTTTAACTAGTCTTTTTGCAATCAGCTAATTCAATTTGGAAAGTTCACCTTTTCTTCACGCGTTGAGCTAAATCTGGTGTCTTTATGTTTATATGGTGTTCTAAGCGGTATCCCCTGCAAGACGGAGCTGTCTTTTCTTAATGAAATGGAAGGGCATTTCGATGTAGAGGACACGACGCCTGAATCCCCTTTTGCTTGTTCAGACATTCGAAGTTTTGGCAACCACACGTCAGGTTCTCAATGTCTAACAGGATTGAGACCACTTAGGATAAGCGAATATGGGCCCATTTTTTTAAAAAGCTTCACCAGATTGACGTGCTCACGTCACAGAGTATCGAACCATGAACTCTCTCTGAACGATTGCCGTTCGACAATTCTGTGGTGTTTGCTTCTCACGCTAAAATGATTTCACGGTCACGTCTCCTTTGATCTTTCATTCACTTAAAACCGGTGCATTGGACTCTTTTCTCTCTGGGTACACCGAGCACGCTCTCTGCTCAATATCTGGTCGAGCTGAAGGAGCTGTGCAGTGAAGCGCTTGCGTCAGTTGTGTCCTCATGGGGCGGCTTCATATTTTTTGAGAGAGCTTCCTCTTTGAGGAATAAAATCTCCCTGGGTAGATTATGCCACTTGTCATATGCTAGGGCAACGAAGCATCCTATGCCAGAGTTCTTGAAAAGTTCGTTGCATTGCTTTGGACGATAATGTTTCATATGATCTTTAAACTGGTTCTTCTATTTTCTGTGTGGGTTCCCACTCAAATCGCTGGTCTGCCTTCGAAGACTGCTTAAAATTAATTACAGGATTGTGGAAGGGTTTCTCTCAAACGCTTTATATGTTGTGTTGGATAACTGCACTTGCTACCACATTTGGGGAAGGTAAAATTTGTGCATGATAAATCGCATTTCAACGTCTCCAGGGCCTTGAGGGGAAAAAATGGTTTTAACAGAACTTGTCTGGGCGTAATGACCACGAAGAGGAAGAAAGCCTGCGTAGTCATGGAACTACGGCACTAACTTTGAAATGACATCACAGTCGTGTGGAATCCAGATTCAACTTGCATCTTCTACCATTGGGTGGTCCATCCTTCAGCCGAAACCGCTGCTCACTGGGTTTCGGGGCCCTTAGCAGTAGCTCGACCTAGAAACATTGCGATTTGACTCCAGTCGGATGTTCTAGATACGCATTGACACACAATCAATTACTTACTTTCTACAGCTTTTTTTACCAAATGGCGCTAGAAAAGAAATTGGGATATTTGCGTGAATTCACATTACTTGTGAGGTAGCACCTATATCTGTCTTTCCGTGCGTCCCTCCCTTCCACCCTCTCGCCAACCCTCCCCCCTCTCTCTCTCTATCTCTTTCTGTCTCTCTCTCTCTCTCTTTCTCTCTCTCTCTCTCTCTCTCTCTCTCTCCCTCCCTCCCTCCCCCATCTCTCTCTCTCTCTCTCTCTCTCTCTCTCTCTCTCTCTCTCTCTCTCTCTCAAAACTGATTATTTCAAGCATCGGCTGTGAGCCATCTTCTGTTCGTCTTCAGCAGCTTGAAGAATTTGTTTTTATCTCGGTTTAAACGTGGGATGCTTATTTTGAATCATCCTCAATAACGTTTTTGTCGCTGTGTTCATCACCTGTCCTCCAATAAAGGCGGATCGCTGCAATGGTGAATGACGGGCCAAAGCTGAAAGACAAAATATATTTACAGGATTTTCCCAACCCTTCAAACTTGTTTAGAACATACACCAGTTCCTGCCAGCCCACCCCCAGTGCTCTCCCCTCTTGCATGAGTACACGGTCTGCCCCTCAGCCTCTACTCGCTTGTTGAAACCATGTCTTTTGACAGGCGGAGATGGGCGAGCATGCTTTGGGGTTGGACGATGTGCGAGGCGCAGTGCCTTGGTTTTATCCCTGAGATGGAGAAAACCGAGTTTATTGAAATATCGTGACAATGTGGGATGTTATACTGGCTGCAACCTTGTGTTCTTAGCTTTGGTTCAACGTCTACGACGGGCCAAAGCAGAAAGACAAAAAATATTTACAGGAACTTCCCAACCCTTCAAACTTGTTTAGAATATACACCGGTTCCTACCAGCCCACACCCCAGTTCTCTCCCCTCTTGCATGAGTACACGGTCAGCCCCTCAGCCTCGACTCGCTTGTTGAAACCATATGTCTTTTGACAGGCGGAGATGGGTGATGTGCGAGGCGCAGTGCCTTGGTTCTATCCCTGGGATGGAGAAAACTGGGTTCATTGAAATATGGTGAATTAGTTGTTCCCGCTTTGCCTTTTCTTGGAAAAAAGTGTTAATTGCTGAGGTATTGATCGATAGTCTAAATGGCTTTTCTGTCTGGTGATTCCATTTCAAGCAGCCAATCAAAACACGTCAACGACCCACGTCCTGTGTTTTAGCGATGCTCATTGAAATGTATGACGGTGCCTCTTCGATGTTAACTGTCAGTTGCAGTTTATTCTGTCTGTGAATGTTTGCTGTTGGGGTTGTTTTTTTGTGAGTTCGAGTTGGATTTGAAGCAGCATGGGAACAAGCATATATCGTCTGTACATACGCCTTTCGTGTGTGATGTGGAAAATGTTTAAGTAGCACATGTAAATGGGTCTTCGACTTTATCTAAATGCTCGTTTTAATTGAGCAAAGCTAACGCCTACTTCACCGCAGAAGCAATCTTATCTAACCAATCAGGACGCATCTTCGCATAGTTCTGTGTCATGACTGGTTAGATAAGATTGCTACTTCGGCGAAGTAGATGAAAGAGTTGTGTATGTGTGTATGTGTGTGTGCGCGCGCGCGTGTGTGTTGGAGAAGGGGGGTGGGATCATAGCAAAGAGAAGAAAAGTACGGAGAAAAAAATCATCATCCACATCCTGCTCCTCAAGGTCATAGTCATGTGTTACATCGTATTGTTTCTCCTTGCTCTTGAGTAAAATTGCACAATCGTTAGGTCAGTAAATTCGTAGCGTGATGCAGTAAGCCCTTAATGCGACATCGAGACGGTTTGCTGCACATTTTACATTCGGCATAGTGAAAGATGGTGCTGACATTTATCAGTGCGGTTGTCTCTCGATCACAAGTGGGTATCGATCAAATACTTCAATCCTGAATGGGAGCTAAGAGGGGGAAAATGGTTTAGTATTCAGACGTAAGCGAAGAGTGCTTTTAAAGCACGTTGAACTCAAGGTATGAAGAGATGTTGGATTCTGCCGATGACTTGTCATCACGTTGGGTCACAAGTCGTATATATTCCTTGCCATAACACACAAGTACGAACATGTCTTGTCATCAACGCTGGCTGACGGCTGCGTCAGTGTTAATCGCGCGACAGATTTTCCTTCGTCTTTCCTAGGATGGAAGAGAACTTCAGTTACGATTAGTACATCTTTCATTGTTGCACCTTTTAGTTGCATGCAACATAAGGCGAGCATCTTAGCTAATGGGTGGCAGCTTCACAAGAAAAGGAAGAAATACTAGCTAGACCGATATGGCGAGATGAGTGTGGAGATGACTTTACTGGGTGGAAGCAGGAAATTGGTAACCGATGTTTTATTTTGCATGTAGACTGGGCTTAGGTCAGTGATTTGGATAACAAGTGGGCAGCCATGGGTGACTGAATGCGTGGACCCGCGAGTTTGGCACACAAATCCGAGTCGGAAGATTTAATATAGTCCCGATCCACCACCATCACAACGGTACTCCCACCTCCACCCCCCTCCCCCGGAAAACCCAATAGCAAGGATAATTTTCTGATGACAGAGGTCGCTTAGCAGTTCCAGCCGAATGATGTACTATGCATTAACCCCTAACTTAATTAACTTTTGTTGTTTTTTTGTGCAGACGGCCTCGGACTTTTCGGAGACAAGCAGCGTCAGCGACACACGCCACCTGGTGGAGGACAAGGATGACAGCAAGCCTCGCAGCAGCATCCCCATGACCAGCTTCAACTTCATCAACTCCATCATCGGCGCCGGCATCATTGGTAAGTCTTCTTGCTCAGCATGGCCATGACCTCTTCTCTTTCCTGTGACGGCTCCCTTTCCTTACTCTGAGTCATCTGTGGGTTGGGTGTCAGAATAGACCTACGACTTCTCAACGGAATTCGTAAGAGGTGAATGTGACTTGATTTGCGTTTACTCTCAACTATTCTGGTGATGTTAGTGCTTAATGGCCTTACATAACCAACCTACAAAAGCTGATAGGCCTTTAAACATCATCAATCACCCATCTTCCTCTCTGTGAAGGGCGCTTTGAAAAAATGTTAACACAAACAGCATACATCACCTTTAGCAAAAAAGGAAGGGAATTCCAGTGGTACACAGTTCCATTTGGTGTGCATGAATATAGTTTTAAAGAGTGATCTGCTTTTGAAAGAATGACGACCCCTAACTGAAGGTGCATATGTGAGTCTGTGCACGGGAATTTAGTAGCTTTTGTTCCCTAATCCCCATCTGAAGGCTGATTTGAATCAAGCTTTTTGGAAGGGAAAGTGGGGAGAGGCAGCCTTTCCTTGCTGAAGTTTAAATCTTACACGATGACGTCACGGGTTGACTTGCGACAAACTTGAAGAGCATGCTGTCTTTAATAACCATTGGATCGTAGGATTTGAAGACCGTCGTTTGTATTGGAGTACAATATTCAGCCAGAGCCGCTCGTTTTAATTACAAGTTCAATCATCTTCTTGCCATTTTCGTGTTTAATGAATGTTTGCACAAAGTAGATGTGCGGTGCCTTCTATCACTTCCTGTATTGATCCAGTTGTGATGAAAATAGGTTCAGGCGGAATAAAGTAGATTGTTTAATAGCTTTAGCAGCCTTTTACCATCAAATCAATCATCTGGCAATGGTTTGCCTGTCATGTCTTTTTAGTGGAGCAAGTCAATCGTGTCGCGTTTGCCTTTGCTTCGCTAAACGTATGAGCACTGTGGTTTTGTGGCCAATGATAATGGCGTTGCTTCAGTAATGCTTCAACGTGTGGCTTTTGTCGCAAGTTCTCTGTCGCGTATAATTACTCTAATTAGGGAGACTCACCCTCGAGGAACGATATAATCGCCCAGGAGGAGAGAGAGAATTAGAATAATAGGGTTTACAAACTAAACCCGACCATCACACCTTGGGGGGACACCTCAGACAAGCAAACAATGTTTAAACAAACAAGTGAAAAAGGACCACTGAATCAGGAATATGAATTATACAACAATGTTTAATCACAAAAGGGCCCACTCTTGCTGCACTTGGACCGCAAAAGTGAGAACACAAGAATGCAATCAACAAAGTGAAAAAAATAAAACAAAACAATGTCAACAGAGGAAAGCAAGATGGCGCTGCACTTCCGCTGTCGACAAAGTCAAGGAAAACACACAAAAACAACAAGCAAAAATAGGCCACGCTAAGCAGGGTGGTACACGACTTTAAGCGTGGTCAAAACTAAGCACATATAAACACCATCTACGTCGCCAGCAACGGAAATGCTAACAACGTATCTCCAA
>JAWQFJ010008009.1:0-10000 GCA_034096865.1 Theodoxus fluviatilis | reverse complement strand
TCTATGCGCCTCTATGGCACGCACCTCATACCCACAAACGACCCAAAACACCAACAGACCCCGGCAATCTCACAAACTCCAATCTCACTTTACGCACAAAGATCCGAAACACCAACAGACCTCGGCAACCTCACAAACTCCGATCTCCCCTCCCGCCCAAAGCTCCGACCCACCAACAAACTTCGGCAGCTTCACACACTCCAATATCACCTCACAAACAAAGCTCCGACCCACCAACAATCCTCGGCAGCCTCACAAACTCCAATATCACCTCACAAACAAAGCTCCGACCCACCAACAATCCTCGGCAGCCTCACAAACTCCAATATCACCTCACAAACAAAGCTCCGACCCACCAACAATCCTCGGCAGCCTCACAAACTCCAATATCACCTCACAAACAAAGCTCCGACCCACCAACAATCCTCGGCAGCCTCACAAACTCCAATATCACCTCACAAACAAAGCTCCGACCCACCAACAATCCTCGGCAGCCTCACAAACTCCAATATCACCTCACAACAAAGCTCCGACACACCAGCAACCTCGGCGATTTCACAAACTCCGATACCACCTCCCACACAAAGCCCGACACACCCACAAGCCTCGGCAGCCTCACAAACTCCAATATCACCTCACAAACAAAGCTCCGACCCACCAACAATCCTCGGCAGCCTCACAAACTCCAATATCACCTTACAAACAAAGCTCCGACACACCAACAAACCTCGGCAGCCTCACAAACTCCGATACCACCTCCCCCACAAAGCCCCGACACGCCCACAAGCCTCGGCAACATCACAAACTCCAATAAATCTCCTCACGCGCCAACAACCGATGCCAACTCCTACCACCCTCGGCCAACGCCGGTAACTTCAACCAAATCCACATCGCCGACTGCACCTCGCCCACGGCCAATGCCGAGACCCATACGCACTTCACAGGAGGCGCTTACACTGATGGATCAGCAACAAACGCCGTATCCAATGGAGGTGCTGGCATCATGATTCAGTTCCCTGGGGGACATACAGCCACAGCCAGTGTTGCCACAGGCAAGCACTGCACAAACTACAGGGCAGAAGCGGAAGCACTCATGCAGGCGGCCTCCATGGTACAGGATTCTCCAGACCCATGCTACCAAGTAGTGTTCCTCTCAGATGCCCTATCAGTCCTCCAGGCCCTAGAGAAAGGAAAACTCTCCCAGCTGACCAAAGCATTTCAGAGGGTCGGACAAACCAGAAGAGTTGTTCTCCAGTGGATACCAGCCCACTGTGGGATTCCAGGAAACGAAAGGGCAGACGAGCTGGCGAAAGAAGGAGCCCAGGAAGAACAACTTGAAAATAGTGTCAGCTATAGTGAGCGAAAGACCATCAGCAAGGCATTGATGAGGCCGAGGACAGAGACGAATACCACTTGATGTCCAGAGAGCAGCAGGTCGTCCTTATCAGGCTGCGCACCGGCCACAACAGGCTCAATGCTCACATGAACCGAAAGTCCAGGCTGGCACCATCACCAACATGCGCATGTGGTCTGGAAGACCAAACAGCAGAACACATACTCCAGACCTGTCCCTTACTTGAAGAAGAAAGGAGGGAAGTGTGGCCGTCACCAACTCCCCTGCAGACCAAACTATATTGCAGCCGCGACGAGTTGGAGAAAACGACGACATTCATTACCCATACCGGATTGACAGTATAGCCACTGCGAACGAGAAGAAGAAGAATACACACTTCACCTCCGACTCTCTCATCCCATAAACCATTGACCTTCTTCCAAGTTCAAGCAAAAACCTCCCTTCTCCCTCCCAAATCCGCGTTCTTCTCCTTTTCACATCACCGGCAAACCGCCCCTCTGACCAATCCTGCACGGGATAACCACACCACACGAGATTCCACGTGCATTACCCATAATATTGCACGAAAACCTGCATTATGCATGAACTGACCAGACAAAGCAGACGGAGCGCACTAGGCAACCGTAAAACGCTGCCTTGGTACTACCCAACTTAAAGGCCAAATGACGTGAGTCGTAACACTAAGTCAGGCCGGCAAACTATGTCAAGGAAAGAGGAGGTAAACGGGTCGAAGTCATATCAGTCTTGTCAGAGTCAGAGTCCAAAACAAAAATACAAGAAGAAAGGAAAAGGAAACTAGACTGCTATCTTCCAAATAACACAGGTTGAGCCAAAACAATCAATCTCTAAAGAATCTCTTTTTCTTTCCTGCCACTAGCACAGGGGCAGGAACACTGTAAATGCTATCTGAATAGAGAGCATTGTGAGTGCGCAAACCGCCACCAAGGAAGCCACAGTTTCTTTTCCATGGTCTGCATAATTCACTCAGGCAGGGTGTAATGCTAGCCAGACCTAATGCTATGAAATTCATGTCGCGACTGAGAGCGTCTCTGAGTTCCGAATACATTCGACGGCGACATTAAGAGGTTCAAGTCATCAACCGTGATTTGCTATGAAAATATATATTTCTGGTCGTAATTCCAAAACGAGATTATTGGTAACCTCCAACATTTAATGGATTCTTTCTTGCGTGAAACCCTGATTTTCCACCAAATTTCATCAGGATCCGTTTTGAACTGTTGGAGTTATTTAGCTGAATAACGAACCGAAGGTAAAACATAACCTCCTTGGCGGAGGTAACAATTCAATGGTGTGCATGGATCTCCCGGAGCGCTTTGAACGCTTGGATAGTCTCAAAGATCTGACCCCATCCTGATGCTCTCCGGTAAACTCCTGGGCTGTTTGGGGCAACAGGTTTCAGTTGACATTGTGGCGTTAGCTGTATGTTACAATATCAGTATCCCGCACCCCTCGTACAACTCGCATCCTCATTCATCTGTCATTCTCTCTACCCCAACTTCTTATCTTTTCACCTTTCAACTCACAAGCTAAACCTCACCGCCCCACGAGCACTGCACCTTCCTGTTACTACCACTGCAACAGCCACAAGCACTATGCAACTCCTCCACCACCTCCATACCACCACATCACCTCCATACCACCACATCACCTCCATTCCACCACATCACCTCCATACCACCACATCACCTCCATACCACCACATCACATCCATACCACCACATCCACAATCCTTCTGTGGGTTGGGGATAAGAATTGACCCACCGCAAATACCAAGCCGTTTCACAAGGAGGCGAACCACTATGGGAATCGTGACCTGACTCGATATAATTCTAACCCTCTCAAATTATTTTTCAGTATCAGTGGCTTTACTTTGCCTACAAAGGCTGATAGGCCGTAAAAATCCGTCCATGCATCCATCTACATCCACACCATCACTGCCGCCAACACTCCACCATAACCTGTTTTTCCATCACTGCAAGCAGTACCGCCACTACACTGTTTGTCACCACAGCCATCGTAATTATTTCCACCACAACTCCCACAGATTCCACTGTCAACTGCAGTCACTACCAATACCGACACCAACACCTCCGTCGTCGTCGCCTCCGCCACTACTACCGCCGATTTTACCTCTTTCAGCACCACTTCAACCACCACTCACTACCACTTCCATTACGCTACTTGCGCCCCATTGCTTCAGTTACCTCTCACAACACAACTTAGCCCCTGTGGGTTAAGGGTAAGAAGAGACTCGCCGCGTCTACCTACATGATTTGTAATAATCAAATAACCAGGGAATTGGAGACTTTGACTTGTTCTTTGTCTTACCAGCTGTGGTGTATTTGTAATTAACGGCCTTGCATCTCCTACAAAGGCTGATAGATCGTAGAACTTCATTTATTCTTTCATTATTCATTTACTACAGCCAATACCACCACATCTACCACCACCTTTACACATTACACCACAACCATCACCACAACCACCACCACGACCACATCCACTACCACCACCACCACCACATCCACTATCACCACCACCGCCACATCCACTACCACCACCACCACCACCACATCCACTACCACCACACCCACTACTCTAGCCGTTAGCATCGGCACCATTATCCCATATCTATTCCTAGTCGCTTCAGCGCAGATTTGGAGATGTTGTTCTGCAGATTTGGCATGATGCCCTTCCTTGACCTGAAACTTTTCTTTCTGCACCCTGTCATTCCGTTGCCCTCTTTGCAATCCCCTCTTGCGATCTTTGAAATAGGACCGGTGCACCATTGGGGGAGGAAAAGCATGAGGTTGTTTGTCTGCTCACTGTCACCCGCTGTGTGGGCGTTGCTACTCCTTTGTGCGGGACCCTTCTTTCAGGGTGCCTGGTCTTCGTGGCCTCCACTCCCTCGGCTTCAGTTTCATCTGCCTGCCTTGTTTGTCACTTTTCATCTGCTCTTCTTGCTCTGAGCCTGCATCGGTTTTGCCGTAGAATTACAAGCTTGACCTGCCATGCAGAGACATGTTTGGCATGTACTTGTCGATGCTGTTTTCAGCATTAGCGATCAGACGCAGTTTTTTTTGTTCTCCCTCTCTCTCTCCCCATGTTTTTGTGTTTCTTCGTCCCTGTCTGATCTTCTCCCGCTATCTGAGCTCCTCGTCTGCGTGTTTGATCGAATAACTCAGTCGAGTGTGACTGGTCTAGTTCAGGAACTTCGTTGTGAGAATTAACGATCGATCGCTCTAACGCGCGTGCGCATGTTTGTGCGAACGGGTGGGCTGGGCTCTGGGCATTCCTGGGTGGTATGGATCACGGACGAGCTGCAAGGAGTGAATGGATCCTCGTCCTTGTACGTTCTGCACACACATTTGGTCATAAAAAACCTGATGTAGTCCTGACACCTCATGTAGCTCTATTGACCGTATTGGGATCGTCCTTGGGTGAGCTCCTGGAGGAGGTCCCGACAGCCCTGCAGCCAAGGTTTCAACTGGAGAGAGGGCATGACGGGCTTCAGTACAACCGTCGCCACCGCCACCACTACTTCGACAACTACGACTACTACCACTGCCACTAAAACGTGACCAGGACAACAACGACAATGCAATATCATCGGTAACGACACGACGATGACAGTACCACAAAGGACATTGGCGACGTCTGGGATAGATTTTTTTCTTCTGAAAACATTTGACCCATTTCTTTAACTGCAATCGATTGGCAATGGCACTGTTCTGTCCTGGCACGTGAGAGGTGGAGCAATTTCGTCGGCGATGGCAGCACAAAAAAGTGTTGAGAATGAAATCGCTGGAGGGGAACTTTCCAGTTGACAGCTCACAGCCTGTCTGCAAGCTGAGGCACTGCGACAGGTCTGAAGTTAGGCGTTTCGATCAATAGCGGCACTTTTTACCCCCTCGCTTTGTCTTGACTGGAGTTCATTGAGGACTCATACAGTGGAATAGAAAAGAACTGCCTTAGAAACCTCGTGCTTTTCCCCCTTTCTCCTCTCCTCCTTCTCTTCTCCCCCCCCCCCCCCCCCCACTTCACCCCACTCTCACTTCTCTTATCTAGTTTCTCCTTCTGCTCCTCTCCCTGCGGGTTCGGGGTAAGAATTGACCCACCGCGTCTCCCTACGCGATTCGTAAGAGGCGAATAACTAGGGACACGGTGAGTAAACGTTTATTTTCGTGATTTTCGTGCTTAATGGCCTTAAATAGCCTAGAAAGGCTGATAGGTCGTAAAACACTATTCATTCCATCCATCCATCCATCCATCATCCATCCTCTTTCTCTTTCACCTTCTTTTCCTCTTTTGCAGCTGCTGCCAAACCAGGTGTTTATAGAAAAGTTTTTGGTATTTATAGTAGGACTGGGAGGGGGAGGTAGCAGTAGTGGAGTATCATCACCAGCACCATCATCAGTCCGATCATCATAATGAAAACATCATCAGCAACAGCGTCATCAACATTATCTCCATTACGGATCATCAACGTCATCGTCATCATCTTTATAATCATCGTCGTCGTTGTTGCTGCAGATCTTCAAGGGCATGATCAACGATGGTCGAAGGGTTGGATGAAGAAAAAGATTGGTTGCAAATCAAGGCAGTCTGAATGTACTGGGTTGGTTCTATACCCATATCAGCTGGCCTCCGTGAAGGCGGTTTAATTCCAAAGGGATGATGAGATAATGGTAGCAGCGGGGCCTCAGGGAGAGAGCTTAGCGTGACAGCTTGCCGTCATGGAAGCTTTGTTCCGCGCTGTTCAGCTTTATCGGGCCCGTTTTATCTCGAGCTAAATGGCCTGCTGTTGCCGCCCCTACATGTACATGTATATGTATGTAGCCTGCCTTTGTTTCACTCCACCGTATGTATACATGCGCGCACGTTTCTGTATGTTCGCATGTCTGATGCGTTTCTGTGTGTGAGTGCATCTGCGTGTGGGCGTATCAATTACACACACACACACACACACACACACACACCTACACACACATACACGCACCTACACAGAGAGAGAGAGAGAGAGAGAGAGAACCAACGAACGAACGAATGGTTTATTCTTGTGAGGCCACCGGCCCATCACAACTCGGTTACAAATAATATGCCTCATCGGCCACCGCAATACAAATCGCGTCTTGTCTTCTCTTAAACATTTAATACAGAAACATAGCAACCGTGCGTACTGTTTTTGGCTATTCCAGTGACAAGAGTGTCTTAACATCACACACTTTCGTATTCGTCACCAACTTGGAAAAGTACATCGTCGCAGATCCTCATAGACAGGACATTCAAACAACAAAAGCTTTTCACTTTCGTCATCTTCATAGCAATCCGGACATAGATAAGCATTTTCAGACCGCTCTTTTGCAAATCTATACATGTGAGTGAACAAGTTGCTAAACCCTGTCCTAAAATGGACATACACATCTCGACAATTTTTTTATCCAATATATACAAATACTTTTCTCTCATCCAGTCTGTCTTGAAGGATCTGTAGAACTCGTATCTACCACTCCCTGCCAATGAATTTGTCCATACATTTCTGTATTCAATGATAAGGCGCTTTCTGATCTCTAACAAAAGCTTCGGCTCGTTTTGCACATGCTGACTACACCATACATCCGCAAATCCATATCTGTGCAATTCTTATTTTATTTTATCTACCCAATCATCGTAATTTTCTGAGAGAAGCATCATCTTAAACACTTTGTAAGGGTAACGAGTAGCATCCATCTAAAACACGCGTAACCAAAATTTAATAACACGTAGCGTTGCATTGATTCACAGTGGATATCTTCCAGTTTCACCATACATCATCAAATTAGGAGCTTGCGAAGGAACTTTTAGAAATCTGTTAATGGCTTGTAGATGTACAGATTCCACTACTGAACAGCTAAATAGGCCGCACAGCTCTGATGTATACAAAATTACAGGCTGTATCTGCGTAGTAAACATTCTGAAGTACACATCCGGTGAAATATTTCCCAATCTTCGTAAGCATTTTGTCAGTTGGAACATACCTGCTTTTGCTCTACATACAAGATCAGACTGTAACATACTGACGGACAGTCTCGAGGTAAACAATGCTCCAAGCTATCTGTATTCATTGACAGTCTCAATTTTCTCTGTACCCAGATACCATTTCTCATGGCTCGCTAAATAACCACCTTTTCTGAAGACAATTATTTTTGTTTTTTGTTTATTTATATGAAGACCAACTGTGTCAGAACCTTCTTTGAGATGATTTAGTTGGTTTTGCAGACCCACAACTGTGTTCAAGATAAGAACAATGTCATCTGCGAACAACAACAGATATATGACCGTAGAGTCAGGCATAAGCTGTATGCCATGCTTCCCATGTTTAATCACAATCTTGGCAACATAGTTCACTAAAAGATAAAAAAGTATCGGACTCATTTTACACCCCTGTTTCAATCCTCGGGTATATGCAAATGAGTCACTGAAGCGACCGTTGGATCTTACGCAGCTTTGAACATCAAAATACATTGCTTGTAGCATCTGGAGTAATCTCCCTTTCATACCATAACCTTGAAGGATTTCCCAAAGAACATATATATTTATTAATACCATCAAAAGCTTTTTTTTTAAATCTACAAACACGGCATTCAATTTTCTCTGTCTCGATAGGTATCTATGAATGACAGAATGAAGAACAAAGATATTATCCATCGTCGAATATCCTTTCCTGAAACCTGAAATACTACATAGTATAACAGATCTAACATTAAGTTTTCTCACCTGTCTCCAGAACAAAGAGGGGTCACTGACATTTTCTAAAAGACACTTAACAGTGTTAACTCTATATGCCTCTTTCTTTGATTTCAACAACTGCTTGTACTCTTTTCTTCTTTCCCTGTACACCTCTTTGTCGCACACTGCCAATGTGCGGCTATATCTGCGGAGTAATGATCGTAACAATTTTTTCTTTTCTCGACATTCTCTATCAAACCATGGTTGGCCATGCATTGCTCTGCCGAACACAACTGATTTCTCCAATGGTTCAGCAGCTCTTATATAGCAGTCAGTAACAGATTCAGCTATAGTGTTTACATCCATATCAACATCTAAGTCAGCCGCCACTTCTTCCATGTTACTTTGTACATTTATTTTGAACTCTTCTTTAAATGTATCATCCCAAACTATTTTACTGCTGACGAAAATTTCTCTCACATTACTCACAACGTCGTTTCTGCACTTCAAACATAACTCCAAGCATAAATGGGACGTCAGAACATTTTCTTTCACAGAAAGTGAGGTGCAGTAGGGTAACAACTCATTCAAAACCAGAAAGTAGTCGATTACGCTGTTGCCTGTGCTTGAAATGTAGGTAAACTTGCCATTGAAATCTCCAGATATGTTACCATTCAGTATACACAGATCAAAGCCAGCACAAGCGGACAACAAACAGTTCATTACCAAAATCTTTTACTGTGTTGTCCTGGGAACAACGGGAATCGTTAAGCAAATCACACATTCTATTAGAAAAGTTGCTACAAGTTTCTACATTATTATTACCAGTGCGAGCATTGAAGTCGCCACAAACCAACAAGGAACAATGAGGGAAGGCTGTTGATAGATGCAACAAACACTGCTCAAGCCCTATTGTTCCGTTTTGTTATCCCAGTAAGGTATAATACGGAGACCCAGCAGGTGGAATGTACACGCACAACACTATTACATCTTTATCTGACATAAACAGCTGATTGCTAAATCTGAACGCAAGCATGTTGTCGTAAATAAGTTCTACCTGTTCAACTAACCCAGCGATGTGGTTCTTTATCAAGCAAACAACACCACCTGACCTTCGTCGTCTCTCGGATAATTTCCGTGCAGGCGACACAAATCATTTGAAATCATTTTCAACTCTGTCAAGTTTCAAGTATTCAACAAGGGTCTCTAACAGACACACGAACTCAAATTTTTGGAGGAAAGGGAAAAGGTCAGGGTCTTCAAATTTCCGCAATATACCATTAATGTTCCATGAAAGAAAATCGCAAATACCTGCTGGTAGCTCTGTAGTTGTGACAGCTCCTCGGCCACTGTCCTAGGTGTTGCCGCCACGGGTAGACGCCCTTGTCGTGGAGCGGGTCGCGGATCGGGTCTCTCTGCGCTCCCTCTTCCCATGCTGACTTGGAACAACACAGAGCTCAGTCCCACGGAAGTAGGCAAAATGTCCTGCTGCCCTCGCTTCCTGTAGCTGGCGTCTCTGCAGAGGTGTCCTGTCGCCGGATACTCCAATCCCCTTTTCTCTCAGTTTCTCCCTGGCTCGAAGAATGGCGATCTTATCGGTCATTCTGTTCAGGGTCGCCAGAAGAGGACGGTGTTTTCCCTCTGTAGCCTTGCCGATGCGGTGAACAACACGTACGTCCTTCTCCTGAAAACCGTTTGGCAGCATCCCACTCACAGCTTCCAGGAACTTTCTCTCACTGGTATCCGGGGATTCATTTTCTTCTTCGGGAATGTTGTAAAGGAGAACGTTGTCTTTTCTGTGCGTAACTTCTAGTTTCTCTAATTTTTCCTCCATATGGTTTACTTTGGAAGTCATCTCTGCCTGCCTATCACTAAAGTGCTCAATGAAAGCCTCCTGCATCTCCATCTTATTCTTGA
>JAWQFJ010008008.1:0-16732 GCA_034096865.1 Theodoxus fluviatilis | reverse complement strand
TGTGCTTGCGGTCAGTAGTGGGTGGGGTCATCTTTACGTGTGGAACAAATGGCTTCATCCCTGGGCTTCACCGTTATGGAGGGGCCGGGCTTTCTGCCAGATACCCCGTCTGTGCGAAGGTTTGTGCTTACAACCTCCTTTGGAAGGTCTGATCTCCCTTTCTGCTACTTTCCATTCTACCGCGGGGTGCAGGAGAGATGCTCCATCCTGCCCCTTCTAGTCTAACCAGGTCTCTGGGTGAATGGTAAAGGTACTGGTTCTACGTAGTGACACATGGGTGGGAAACCGCTTGACATTTCATCCCCTAATCACCAGACCACTTGATCAAGCCTTTGCCGTCGCCTCACGACGAACAGACGGGACACACATAGGCACCAGCAGCATCTTCACACCACGGAGAGTATTGTATTGTAACCTGATGCAGAATCATGACGGCTTACAATGGTTGACCCGTTGATCGCATTAGTACAGTGCGCCAACTCTACCTTCACAGGCACCAGGTTTTAGTCCTGGAGAAGAATGCGACGCGAGTGATGCAGCTTCCCTGCTGGTGCTGCAAGGATCCTTTCTGTTTGGAAGATCGCTACCGCTAGCTGCAAGCGCCATCGAGCGAGCGCTCCAATTACTGGATTGTAGTTCCGGCAAGCTTCCTGGCCCCTCGTGAAGGTCATGATTCCCAGACATTCCGATCTGTTGGTTGCCTTGGCTTTCTTACAAAGACGAGATTTAACCACATGACGTGCACGTCCCTCCGCTGAAGCATGGCTTCTCCAATGCCAGTCCAGGTCATCCAAGCTCTCTAAGCAGCCAGATTAAGATGAAATGTCAGGTTTCAAGTCTTAACATGCACATGCTGTCCAACAAGAGGAGGGGAATCTCTCACAGCCCTCAATCATGGCAGCATCAGACCCATTCATGAATACGCAGCTTCAAGGGAAAGCTGACATTTCTTGACCAACAAAATTGAGATTCTTGACTGAAATTTGGTGCAGGTCTATTTGTGTTCCTAAGATTTGAATTTCAGTGATATCTCTCAAATCACTTTCTTTAATCTCTCTCTCTCTCTCTCACACATCAGTTACCTTCTGGGCATGAATGATGGCCCACAGGCTACTAAGTGTACTACACATATACACACAATGCCACTGCTGAGGGTGGCAGTAAAATTAGACTAGAGTAGGTCTACAAGAAAATGATAATCACCTCGTCATGGTGGTATTCAGTGTCGCCCTATTTACCTTGAAGGGTAATCAGGTTAAACCTCCTATGGAGTTACTTTTTGATAACTGCCATGAAATCCGGAACAAACAGTCAGTATGTGTGCTGCTCAGCCAGCTAAATGCTCTCTAGGTCGTTGTAGGAGTTGTGTCTGTCCTACATTGACGTCTCGCCACCCCCCACTCTTTACAGACGCATTAGGCAAAAAAGGGTGAAAAGGTGTGCGGTCCAAAGTCTCCCAGTAGCCTGCATCCACATGTCTCCGTTGCTGTGACCAGTCATGGCGTGAGGCGGTGAACCTTGCTTAAAAATTTATGAGGCCACTCAAATGTATGACATGCATTGATAGCTGAAAAGAATTACAATAATACTGAAAAAAATAGATGGATATGTTGTCAACTTTACACTGTCTTGCAGCAAATCTATGTCTCTGTCTCTCACTCACTCACTCGGGCGCATGCACACACACACACACACACACACAACACACAGAAACTTATCTGACATTGGAAGATTCAAGTCATAATGATTTTTCTCATTTATTAAACATGTAAATCAATAGTACAAGGCGAATAAAAATACATCCATACCTTATCATTGAATCAGGAATATATATATATACATACACACACACTTGCATGCATTAACACATGCCTCCACACACTCACACACGCACACGCACACACACGCACACACACACACACAACCAACCAACTTTAAAACCTATTTGCAAAGACTGAATGATATATATGACAGTCCGAGAGGCGAGAGGAACGGAGAGAGCTGGTTGCCAGATCATCTGTGGAGCCCCAACGGTCGTCCAGACTACGGGACAAGTGAAGTGAAGTGAAGTGAATGATATAATCCTCATGGAAGAACAAAACATTTTCTCCATGAGCAATTCCATGAAATGATCTAGTTGGACCCATAACACAGACAAAAAGCCTTGCATTTGGACCCAGTGAGAAGATGGAAGGTTAAAACAAAAATTAAATACATACAAATAATGCATTGCAAAGGATGTAGTGGTCCTCCATCTTGGAACATGCATAATCTTGCAAACAAGTCTGTGCTAGAGCAATATCAAACTGGCTGCCTTCAAATGCAATGCAACTTTTGAAGTGCCACATATCCAGGTGAGGGGAGGTGATGTAGTAATGTTCATTAGGTGATTCTTCACTAAATCCAAATAAATACCTTTACAAGATCACCCAAGGCAAAGAACTTGAACAGTTAATGTCAGAATTGTCATTTTGATAACGTTTAAATAGCAAATCAATATTTTCTTGTTTAACGAATGGCATTGTTTTTTGCAGTTTCTTCATATCACCGTCATCACCACACATTAACTTGGTCAGTTATGGTACATGCAAAGGATGTAAACTTCACAAGATATGAGCAGAAGATTTTGGAAAGACTTTTGAATCTGGGTGGAATCCAGGTCAGGTGCATCGGATTGACACACTCTTTGACTTGTCTGTCAACATTTGCACATAAATACAAAGAAAATTGTAATTTCATTCTGAAATTTGACAGAAAATATGCCTAGGAATGTGCCTGCCCAATTACACCACTGATAAGTACCAGTAAATATGAATGATTGCAAAAAGCAGCTACCATTGCAGATAACGGCTGCAATTGTGAACCTATCAGAGATTTCCTACTGCTGTAGCTTGTATGCCCCATTCAATGGTTTTACCCAAGTTCCCGCTGTGGTCCCACAAGACAGAGATCAACAGTTTCAGTGACTTTAGCTTCCATTTCAACAACAACAGACCCAACCAGGTACGAAGAAGAAAAAAATCTGCATCATTCTCTCTCCAATCAGAGAAGAAGAAATCAACAGAATGTCAAAGATTAGACTTTGTGCTAACATCTTCATGAGCAGATAGAGAGCGTAATGACCTTGTGTTCCAAAGAGAATTGTAAGCAGATGCACTTTTTCTTTCCTAGAAGCCAAAAATGAAATTAAATCTCTGCTTCATAGCCACCAATTGGAAATCAAGACACCACCTCTGAGAATAGAAAGTCACACATTCCATTTACATTTCAGCTTTCATGTATTCCTTACTTCAGGATAAGTCTTTGCATTAAGTTGCTCACCAGAATTGGCATCTGAAGCAGTACAACTTTAGCAGAGTTTGTCATGCATGGCCCTGCCATCCTCAACTCTGGCAACACTGATGCAGGGCTTTTATTCTAAACCCAAACTTTGTTGCCACTTATACATCATGTTGTATACTTGGCTACGCTATGGGAAAATCTGGAAATCTGGTTGCATGCAAATATACAATTTTCACAAGACATCAACAACAGACTTCAGCCTCCCATTGGGTTGAAACTGGCTGAATTCAATGAAAGATGCTAACGAAAAATCTTAATGGGCACCAATTACATGTTACAAGCATTCAATTCACAACATATGAGCAGCTCAGACTGACTTGCATATATCCCATATAACATTTGCTCATCCTGTCCTAGTCTACATGAATCAACTCCACAAATTATTGCACAGGGTGCAAATACAAGATATGACAACTTGAGGATGTCTGTCTCCCATGATCATGTGATTCTTTGCTGTACATAACAAGTGTATCATGGAGTAAGAACATGGAGCAACTGCAGGTGTGCTTTCCAAAGCAACAATCTTTCTGCAAATGGTTAATAATCAACATGGGCAAACATTTCCAATGTGAACCTGAAAAAAAGGGGTGACTTCCTTATGCATTCTAAATTATCAATATTCTTCTTCACTCCAATCAAACAGGCCTGAAGCTGTAACCAGGAGCAAGCCCTTCAAACATTCCATATATCCAAGGCCTGCTGGCTGCAATAATCTCACATCACCCACATCAGTCAGTAATGCAAAGGCTGAACACTTCCTCTGAGGCACCAGAAGGTTGATATCACAGTGAAGTAACAAGAGCAGCTGGAGCCATGGACACCGCCTGGCTGCAACAGGCAGGAGCAGGCCAGGCCACAAATGGCATAGGAGCAAGGTCTGAACAAGAGCTCTTCCTCTTGGCAACCATCTCCGCAGTCATTTGACAGCGAGGCACAGACCAGTCTTAGGCAGGACCAGTGCATTGCAAGTGTATATGGGGATGTATAGACAGAACAATGTTACGTATCCAAATGCACTCGGCAATACTTGTCAGTGTAGAGGTGTCTCTCAAGTTCACAGCTCCAGTGGTGCTTAGTGTGTACACAGGCCTGTGCGTGAACATGCTGTTTGGACAGGCCCTTAATGGCATGCAGTGATGGTCAAAATAGAGCCCCCACCCACCCACCCCCTCCCCCCAAAAGACCTCCCACTATTCTTACACATACATACAATTGACAGACTGGAACTTGAAAAGGTATAACTTACCTGTTGCAGGTATTTTATAAAATAATTCACTTCAAAATGCTGAAATTATATAAAGAATACTCCTTGTATGACTAAAAAGGTAATGTTTCCCATTTTCTACTGGCTATGAATTCAACCATCAATGTTTGTGTCAGATTTCTGGCATCCTCAGGCAAAGGTGATATGCATCAGAATTTTTCCCCTGTGGCAGTGCACTTTGAACCTTTACAGTTCTTTCATCATAGATCTATGTCAAGTAAAAAGCATTACAAAGTATAAAATAGCTTCAATGCTAAAACGAGAAAGGGAAGCTGTTATAAAAATAATTTCATCTTCGTTGATATTGATCAAATCACTCTCTCATGATTGTTCATGCTGAACGCAAAGAAGGTTTCCTTTTGCTTCACAGCTCCCATTCAGGTTTTCTGTGGGTTTCATAAATTCATGCAGCCTGATGTTACACCTAATCAAATAAAAAATAATGATCATCCTTAAATTGAAAAAAACAACACACATGCACACAAAAACTACCTTTCCTTTTAAGAGACACAACAGCATGATATATACATTGATTCTACAAGAAACCATACTCCAAGTAAAAAATGGATTCCTTTAAAAAGTTGGTCCCCTATCTTGTCAGTCCAACCATCACTAATCTCTAAAACCAATGTAAGAACTGTCAAATGACTGTCTCAGAACTGGGCATCTGTCTGAGTGATTGCAAGCTTGTATTACAGTGTGGTTCACTTGGAGGTCGACAAAGTCCATTCCAGGTGGCAGTCTTTCCTGTGACTAGAGCTCCTTGCATAGACAATCAGTTGGCGTGACTGCAATAGCTCTCCGCCCTCTTTCCAACGCTTAGAGTCTCCCCTGGGTACATCCATGACTCAACTACCTCCTTATCACTGCACACTCTCTATGACACATCATTTCTGGTGGTCAAGTAGCACATTTCAAAGCTGTCTCCAAATGGAAATAATTCCCTAATGTTTTATTCTGAACACAAGACCTAATACTTCCTTCTTGCCAATGCAGATGGCTGCCAAGGTAGAGGCAGTCATGGCGCACTCTTAGGAGATTTTCATCGCAAGCTAGATTCTGACAAAAGGGCACTACTGAGAGAACACAACGCTTAGAGAACATAACTCTGATGTTCTCTTCTGTAGACTCATCACACCATTTACTACTGCCTGGGGGAGGGGGGGGGGGGGGGGGGGGGGGGGAAGCCTTGCCAAATGCTTATTTCCATCTCCCAGCTGATTTCACCAGGGCCCGTATTCACAACGGCGATTTATCTTTTTAACACTCGATTTATCCCCTAGCCCCGCGTTATCTTGATCGGTTAGATAAGGTACGCTCGTCAGAGGATCCTAGGTTGCGCTTTGCTATATATACTGGTTTCCAGCAGTTGGAATTGTCTGAGTTTAGAGATAAATCGGAGTTAAAATAAATCGCCGATAAATCGCTGTTGTGAATACGGGCCCAGCCAATTTTCCTCTGTCCCCACTCCTCATGGCAGGTTTTTGCCCTGCTTGGCTTGCATGTGATGAAAGTGGCATGATCCCTCAGAAGGCTTGGAATGCACAGGTTGGGCCAGATGCTTTGCTCTCAGAGGCTCTGACACGCAACTGTTTGAAGTCCTAGTAACGCTGTTATCTTGATGACCAAGCACATTAGTTCTCATGACACGACAGACGCACTGACCTTCCCAAACACATTGGTGAAATTACCCAGTACACTAGTTCTCATGACATGACAGACGCACTGACCTTCCCAAACACATTGGTGAAATGACCCAGTACACTAGTTCTCATGACATGACAGACCCACTGACCTTCCCAAACGCACTGGTAAAATGACCACTATGGTGCACAGGTGCCAGGACTGATGATGTGGGAGGAAAAGGTGGGGCACAACATGAGGAATTCCTGTGAAACAAAGGCCACTCACTACATGCCAGGGTTTGTGTTCATGGTTTTCCTTGTTTCAGAAACTTCTTTCTCTTTTCCTCCAGCTCTTATCTTGGGTTTGAGTTTGCTCAAGATAAAACAGCTCTCCCAGGCTGGTGACAGAGGCATGCAGTATCATGGCTTCTGAAGGCCTGCTCTACAAAATCAATAAATGAACACTGTCGGACCCGATAATGGTTTTCCCCCCCCTGAATAAAGTGCATTTTTTTCCTGTCACTCCACCCTCAGGCTTGGGTCTGTAGTTGGAAAATGAGGCTCCGTGATAACCCCATATGACCCCAACATGGTGACTGGGACACATAAACCGAAGCTTCTTGGCTTGAGGGAGACAGATTACAGAAAGTCAGCCAGACACTGACAGTCCAACTCGGTGTTTAGATAGGGGCACAGACAAAACGTTCAAGTGCAAAGAGAAGACAATGGCACTGAACTTCCTCTATCATGCAGATCAGAGATTGACTTGATATTCCACATATTGCATCATGTTGTACTTTTCTTCAGTCTGCATGGGTCACTCAGAACCTGGTGCGGATGTGAGAGAGCTGGTTCTTTTTCCAGACTTGACCATTTTTATGCCACCACGTCACACACTTCACACTGACACATGGATATCAAACCAAGACAACACAATGTTTTCCAATGTTCCTTTCTCTCACAAGAAGAAGCCTCACAGACTGACATGCAGCCAAGCCCCTTGATTCATGGGTAGAGAGATCAATTCTCCCACAATCCATAAGTTGTAACTTTTGCTTGATTCACCCTTCACACAATCCCATTCCTCACTGCAATGCTGATCATGGGAAATGAAAAGTGACAGAGAGAAGAGGGGGTGCAGTGAAGAATGGGTATTCAGCGTTTGGATCTTGAGGGACGCTTTTCAATGACATCCAGGGGAAATGCCTTTTCTGGTGACGTGCACGAAGACAGCACATAGCACTTATTAAACTTTCTCCCTTGGTTCCAGTAGCACACAGGGAAGGTTCCTCCTTGCCATTTTGCTCTCCATTAGCAGCAGTGGAACCTCCTCAAGGCAGACATAGACTCTGAAGCCAGCCCTTGAATCGAGATCATCACAGTCAACAGTCAACAGACAAGGGACATCATTGGCTACAGCTGCTGTTTATGTTTATCTGACAGGCAGCAATTTCACAACTGGGGTCACTTGATGGCTCAGTCAGGTGACAGCTTGCTGGAGCTGCCATCTTTCTCCCTGATGGGGTCCAGGTTGGTGCACACTGAAATGGGTGCTATGTCCTTGGGGCGAGGGGAGACTGCGTCGCGACTCTTGGCAGCGGCCACCATCTCCTTGCGGCGAGTCTTCTCCGCGTAGACAATGGCTCTCTCGCGCAGGAAGAGTGCCACAGGATCTCCCTGAAGTTCTGTGGGCAGCGTCACCCCTCGCTCCACACTCTGCTGGAGTGCCTCGCAGAACAGGTTGATCTTGTCAAATGTGGGTCTGCAGAGAGAGAGACGAAAGTGGTATTACAGACCACAGAGGACAAGGGGAAGCTGTTCCTGGCCATAAAGCGACTATGCAAGCACCACTGTTGTGCTTGCATAGTCGCAAATGGCTTTATCAGAGACAAGTACAGCAAAACAGAACTCCTAGCAGGAGTGGCATGGCGTTCTGATGAACAAGGACTGATTCAGGAAGCAAAGAAAAGCATGTATTCTGTGCTTGGTGGATTTCCTCTACAGAGTGATGTGCATAGCTACATTCAGATAAAAAGGAGCAAATTTACAGCCACAAACAAAAATGAACTCTGGTGCATGCAAAAGCTGCTGATGCCATGATGGTGTTGATACAGTACTCCTGCCAACACAGCTTCAGCCATCAGGTGCAATGCCCAGAGTATTATACATTGCTTGTGTGATGTGTCAATCATGACTCCGATTAGCATGCCCTTTAAACTTTCGATATAAACATGTCCCTCGAATATGGGGTGAACTCATGATCAAAAAAGAATGATTAAAAATGTCAACACACACACACACACACACACACACATGCACACATGGATGCACATGCACACACACACACACACACACACACACACAAGCACACACTCATACATTCTCACGTGCACAACATCAACATGAGACAAGTCTGAAAACAGCACGGAAAAAAAAGGTGCTAATGAGAAAATGAGGGTTGGAGATGATGAACAATGGCAAGTTGAGTGAAAGAGTGAAAGAGAGAAAGAATGAATGAATGAACAGAAGATGGATGAATGGATGGATGTTTAGATGGATAAATGAACAGATGGACTGATGGATGAAAGGAGGGTTTTAAAATGTTTATTTTCATGAGATACTGTATCTCTCAAGGCTGTTCAGCTTGCCTTCCATTCAGAGGAAGGGAAAAAATTGGAGGGGGAAAAAATGAAGGCTACACATGGTGCCAGCCCTGAACACTAACCGCAGCTCTGGCGTGAAGTGGCAGCAGATGGCTGCTAGCATGAGGAATCCCTGAGGACAGGTGGGGTCAACATATTTGTTGAACTGCTCCACATTCAGGCCAAACTCGATGGTGCGGGGCAGGTAGTCAGGGTCTGCTATCAACCGACTGATGATCTGTCACCAGGGGGAAAAAAACAAACATCAATCATTTCCTTCCTTGACATGTCCATATGTGGAGAGCTTGAAGGGCAAAAGTTACGTCAGCTGGCATAAATATGACTGGGCATGAAAAAAAACAACAGGCTACATAAAACAACAAAATGAGATATTTCAACCCCAATGCTTACTCCAGAAAAAACAACATGTTCATGGATGGATTCTTTAGTATTCTACAGTGATGTGAATATAAGAAAAACGTGCATGTGACATAGTGAGCTCGTAACTTTACTCAGCATTTCTTTTCAAAAACTGGTTTTTGTATTTTAGCCTTGTTTTTTATGCATGGTTACACATAGCAACCAGGGTTCATTCTGACAACCTGATTCTCCATCTGTCAGCTGTCAAGATGGACTTTACATGTGCATGGGTCATTGTAAGCCATTGTAATGCCAGGTTCCTGACTCCTGGCCTTTACAATCGGTGTTGAAAATGGCAGATGGATAGATGGAGATTTACACTGCACCTATCAGCCTTTTTGGGCTTGTCAAGGCCAATAATAATGAAAAAGTATTTGAGTTGGTTAGAAAAAACCAGTCAAGTCAACAGTTCCCTAGCTATTTGCCTCATGCAAATTGCATGGGGAAATGTGGGGGGTGTATTCTAGCCCCCAACCTACAGATGGATGGATGAAAATGACAGTCTTGGGAGTTTTATCCCCAGCAATCAATAGTCTAACAGAAAGTCAAGATAACCAAAAGTAATGCAAGTCTGAAAAGGTCAATACATACTATTATTCTGGACAGTTTCTGATTCCGGGCTAAATTAGTTACCATAAAACACACCACGGTTTAAGATTTTGACCAAGATAACCAGATACCGAAGCAAAGAAGAGTCAAATGGTAAAGAGAGCCTTTACTGGTCTCCACGTGTGCATGTGGGCACCACATAAAATGACCATGCAAAGTTTCAGACTCCCAGTCCACATAACCTTGGGGAAAAGCAAACTTGAAATTTTGCTCTGCATGTGTGCTGATTTCCACTATGGAGTTTCATTTCTCTACAAAGTTACCAATACACAACCAAAACCCTAAATGGGGCAGACAAAAGTTTTGTACAGCAGGTGAGGATAAGGACCCCTGGCCTACCAGCCAACTTCCGACTGCTCTGACCATTTAGCAGCAACACTTGATGACTATATGAAGACTCCAGAACACGATACAGCATGAAAATACTTTCATCAAATAACATGCATCATCCTGAAGCCATAGGCCCCCCCCCCCCCCCCCCCCCCCCCGAAAAATAGCTGTGATTAAGGTAACATGGCCAAAGAAAAAAATTGGGTCAGTAGGTCAGCTTGAGCTTTTCCTTTCTTTTCTGTTTTTCTTTTTAGAAGAGGTGAGTGTGAACTTAACCCAATCTGGCTTGAATAGTGGAGCTCATAGGGCAGGAAGTGAGTGTGAACTTAACCCAATCTGGCTTGAATAGTGGAGCTCATAGGGCAGGAAGTGAGTGTGAACTTAACCCAATCTGGCTTGAATAGTGGAGCTCATAGGGCAGGAAAAATGGGACAGCACACATTTGGTTGTTTACCTTCATTTTTTTTCCTTTAAGTTTAGGGTCAGCAGAAAAAAATAAGGCCATTCAGGTAACTGTAACCACAATTTGTTTTGTTAGTGTGTCATGACTCATCGACTGACCTCGCAAAGGACGATGCCGTAGGAGAAGATGTCAACGCGCTCGTCATAGACGCCTCCGAGCATCATCTCTGGTGCCATCCAGTAGGGGTTGCCCACCACCGTCTGGCGCTTACGGCGAGTGCTCTTCTTCTTGCCAGGGTGCGAGGACTTCTCTCGCTCCCAGCGCATCATGTCTGTCTGCCTGGGCATCACCTTGGCCAGTCCAAAGTCTGCTACCACCACTGACTTATCCTGCAAGCAATGCCGGTGTTGTCAGCAGTGTAGGGTATAGTGAAGAGTCTCCAATATCAACTTAAGCTACATACAGCACAGTGTTCTATTCATCACTGAGTGTCCTGATAACTCAGGTTCCAATACCCACTTGTTTGGCATACATTTAGTCATCACTGTCTCACAGAGTCAATGCTTTGCCGCTGCAAGAAAGCGAAGATGCAGGGCTGCCTCTGCCCCTTGCTCTGCTCTGACGACTGGCGTTCCGTGCCCCATCTGACACTACCAGTGTGCATTGGACTCTGGTCTCTATAGCCACATGCCTGCCCATCAAAGAAGATGACCACTCAACAATTTTGTCTTCCTCAACTCCGATAGACAACCAAGAAGTCTCAAAGAGTCATATATGGCAGCACTGGTAGTTTCACACACACACACACACACACACACACACACACACACACACACACACACACAAACACACACACACACACACACACACACACACACACACACACCCCAGATGACAGAGAAAATGAGACCATGGAATAGAGGAGAACAAGAGAAATATAATGGTGTACGATCACACTATCATCTGTGCAGAACATAATTCATCCCAGATGAGGCATGATTAGTTGTGAAGACATGGTCTTCTATAGCAAGCGTAGTACCTACCTCTCTGAGTAGGCAGTTGAAGGATGTGAGATCTCTATGAATGACGTCTGTAGAATGAAGGTAAGACTGCAAACACAAGCATATACAAATTGTCAAAGTGCTCCAAACCATATTCTTAAACTCTACAGTCTTTCATCAATATAACCAGCCTAAGCAACATTCATGCTGAAACTGATATCTCTTTCACCTTATTCTCAAGTGCTCTGATTAAAGATATTTAGCAACTGGACTAGTAGATCAAGACATGTTACAGTGAATAAATTAGTAACAAACATGTAATGAAAATGTTATGTCCTCAAGAAGTGGCATTAGCAGTTTAAATCTGTAACTGTCATTGTAATTTACAACATGTGTGCATATAAGCATGTGTGTGTGAATTGTGTGTGTGAGAGTGTGAGTGTGTGTATGCATGTGCACAGGCATGTGTGTGCAAAGATGTGTGTTCACGCATGTGTGTATGCATGCATGGGCATGCAAAATCTAGATTACATACCATTCCAGCAGAGATGTCTTTGGCAAATTTCAGTCTCTGTTCCCAGCTGATATCTTCTTTGGAGTTGTGAAGGTAGTCGTAGAGGTTGCCTCCCTTTATGTACTCTGGAAACACAAGCCAATGCACTGACTGCCTTGTAGCAGGATCACAAGATCAGAACATCCAAAACAACACCTACTTTCAAGTCAAAGGAAGGGTCATTTCAGACAGCCACAACAGCAAGAAAAACTAAATCTCTTGGAGGCACAAGAGTAGTTAAGAATCCAATAGATATCACCTCTTGTGATGTTTTACAACTTCACTTACACTGGCAATCAGAAGGGGAAAAAACTGGAACCTTTTCAAAACCCAAAGCTGTGTTGCTTGCTTCCTGAACTGCCAGTGACTTTGCTGAGTATTTCAAATTTACCCATTGGGTCATACCAGCCTCAGTCAGGACACGGGGAGGAGGGCAAAGGTGACAACTCACCTGTCACCAGGTTGAGCTTCTTGTCCTTGTACAGGACACCCATGAACTTGAGCACATTGGGGTGGTCCAGGTTCCTCAGCACAGACACCTGAAACAGCACAGCAAGGTTGACCCCTTAGTCCCCAGCACAGCAAGGTTGACCCCTTAGTCCCCAGCACAGCAAGGTTGACCCCTTAGTCCCCAGCACAGCAAGGTTGACCCCTTAGTCCCCAGCACAGCAAGGTTGACCCCTTAGTCCCCAGCACAGCAAGGTTGACCCCTTAGTCCCCAGCACAGCAAGGTTGACCCTTAGTCCCCAGCACAGCAAGGTTGACCCCTTAGTCCCCAGCACAGCAAGGTTGACCCTTAGTCCCCAGCACAGCAAGGTTGACCCTTAGTCCCCAGCACAGCAAGGTTGACCCCTTAGTCCCCAGCACAGCAAGGTTGACCCCTTAGTCCCCAGCACAGCAAGGTTGACCCCTTAGTCCCCAGCACAGCAAGGTTGACCCCTTAGTCCCCAGCACAGCAAGGTTGACCCCTTAGTCCCCAGCACAGCAAGGTTGACCCCTTAGTCCCCAGCACAGCAAGGTTGACCCCTTAGTCCCCAGCACAGCAAGGTTGACCCCTTAGTCCCCAGCACAGCAAGGTTGACCCTTAGTCCCCAGCACAGCAAGGTTGACCCTTAGTCCCCAGCACAGCAAGGTTGACCCCTTAGTCCCCAGCACAGCAAGGTTGACCCCTTAGTCCCCAGCACAGCAAGGTTGACCCCTTAGTCCCCAGCACAGCAAGGTTGACCCCTTAGTCCCCAGCACAGCAAGGTTGACCCCTTAGTCCCCAGCACAGCAAGGTTGACCCCTTAGTCCCCAGCACAGCAAGGTTGACCCCTTAGTCCCCAGCACAGCAAGGTTGACCCCTTAGTCCCCAGCACAGCAAGGTTGACCCCTTAGTCCCCAGCACAGCAAGGTTGACCCCTTAGTCCCCAGCACAGCAAGGTTGACCCCTTAGTCCCCAGCACAGCAAGGTTGACCCCTTAGTCCCCAGCACAGCAAGGTTGACCCCTTAGTCCCCAGCACAGCAAGGTTGACCCCTTAGTCCCCAGCACAGCAAGGTTGACCCTTAGTCCCCAGCACAGCAAGGTTGACCCTTAGTCCCCAGCACAGCAAGGTTGACCCCTTAGTCCCCAGCACAGCAAGGTTGACCCCTTAGTCCCCAGCACAGCAAGGTTGACCCCTTAGTCCCCAGCACAGCAAGGTTGACCCCTTAGTCCCCAGCACAGCAAGGTTGACCCCTTAGTCCCCAGCACAGCAAGGTTGACCCTTAGTCCCCAGCACAGCAAGGTTGACCCTTAGTCCCCAGCACAGCAAGGTTGACCCCTTAGTCCCCAGCACAGCAAGGTTGACCCCTTAGTCCCCAGCACAGCAAGGTTGACCCCTTAGTCCCCAGCACAGCAAGGTTGACCCCTTAGTCCCCAGCACAGCAAGGTTGACCCCTTAGTCCCCAGCACAGCAAGGTTGACCCCTTAGTCCCCAGCACAGCAAGGTTGACCCCTTAGTCCCCAGCACAGCAAGGTTGACCCCTTAGTCCCCAGCACAGCAAGGTTGACCCCTTAGTCCCCAGCACAGCAAGGTTGACCCCTTAGTCCCCAGCACAGCAAGGTTGACCCCTTAGTCCCCAGCACAGCAAGGTTGACCCCTTAGTCCCCAGCACAGCAAGGTTGACCCCTTAGTCCCCAGCACAGCAAGGTTGACCCCTTAGTCCCCACACATCTGGAATCTTCCCCTAAGTCTTGATGGCCCTTAGTCACCGTTGGCTTCGTACACTCCACGCTCATTTCAATCCCTGAACTTTCATACACTGTGACCCTGCTCCCAATTACAAATACCATGAATAGCCCACTGCTCTGTTTATCCAAACCCTCTGTGAAGTAATCAACCCAACCTGAACAGATCAAGGTTTGCAATACATTGTCTCCCTCCCTGCAGGTTTAAAACAACAACTTAAACAGATACAGATATGACATGGATTTGTTTGTAGGAGTGCTTCCACAGAGATATGTCTTTAGTTAGTTGTCATCCCATTTCATCTTTTTGTGTCCTTAATTAATAAAATTGTAGTAAACAAAATAAAATCATATAGAGACTAAAACTATTCCTGAAATGTAAACATGGAAGTTCGTGTATTCAAAATACTGCATGCATTCATACAAACTATTTGGTGGGGGAAAAAACAAACGAAAAAATTCTTACCTCACGAAGGAAAAGTTTCTGTGCTTCAGCATCAAACTTGAACAATTCCTTTAATACCATGACTTCTCCAGTGACTTTGTGAGTAACCTAAAATGTGAGAGAAAGCAAAAATGTTTAAGTGAAAAGCATTTATCATAAAAAAAAGTTCTTGACTACATACATGTAGCAAAAATAATCTCAGACCAGCACAAGTATTTAATATGTTAGAAATGTGCACAGTGACCTCTACTTATGCATAATGACCTCTATCTCAGCCAATGAAACTGCAGTACAATGTTATCATCATGAACCTCTAAGGAGGCACATATTGAAATGATTTTTCTGATGTCACGTTTAGGTTGTCTCCCTTGTCACCTGCTCCCATTCTACTTGCAACATGCAGCATCTTACAGCAATCATAGCTGGCTAGCTTTGTCCCCTGAGTCCAGCAAATACAGCAGAGGTTTGTATTCACGACCCTATTGTCTGTGATAAACTCAGTGCTCTCACATCCTGAACTACAGGATCACTATATGTCCCTTCCCCTTCAGCAGTGCAAAGTGAACAACACTCTCCAAGTTCATCCTCCTGTGGGTCAGGGTCAGGAAAGGCCCACTGTATCTCCCTACACCATTCATACATGATGAAAGACTGGGGATAGGGAGTTTTGCCTATCTAACACACCCACCAACAACAGTGACATGGGTAGTCAATGGCCTTTCACTGCCTGTAAACGCTGACTCGCCATGAAGGCCAAAACGCTAATCTACTCCTACACTCTACAGCTGCAGCCATAGCAAGACTCACCCTGGTCACTTGTCCAAAGAACCCTTTCCCGATGACCTCCTCAGGGATGAGATCAGAGGCGCGGAAGACGCGGTGGGACTGAGACTGAGTGCGTAGTGAGGATGAGCGGTTCAGGTCCACGCTGCGTTGCCGTGTTGGGGGGGCGGGGGAGGGGGACTTGCTCCGACGCCTAGTGGGGCTGAAGCTGTAAAAGAAATAACCAGCTGCACAATATTGTTCCTCCTTAAATGATATGGATGTCTCAAAGGCATCATCATTAACAAGTTATGGGTATCATGTCTATGAGCTCCTAACCATTTACAAACACAAAACTGATATTTTCTTTTTGCAAAAGCAACCAGATGAGAGAGTCTTAGAGCCTCCCTTACAACTTTTTCTTTCTCCAGCTGATCTTTAGAACAAATTGCAGAAGAAAGTTGGGTCCACACTGGTGGATTCCAAAAGGTATAAATTCTGTCATTCAAACTTATGACTGTACATGTCCCAGCAAACTGTGAAATCAATCTACAAATCTCTAATCTTAACATAACCATAACAAGAAGGGCAAAGCCCATACGACTCACATGCTTGACCTTGACCTTGACATTCAGTGACCTTCAAGGTCAAGGTCAAACAACTAAACCTAGCAATGACATCATACACTAAGAAATGATTTACACATTTTTTCCTACCAAAAATACACGTGACCTTGACCCAAGGTCAAGGTCATCCAAGGTCATGCAACACAAAGCTCTTAATTCAAGACATAGGAAGCACAATGGTGCTTATTGGCACTTTCTACCATGAGATATGGTCAATTTTAGTGGTTCACTACCCCATTTTGGTCACATTTCATAAGGGTCAAAGTGACCTTGACCTTGATGATATGTGACCAAATGTGTCTCATGATGAAAGTATAACATGTGCCCCACATAATTATTAAGTTTGAAACAGTTATCTGCCATAGTTCAGGGTCAAGGTCACTTCAAAATATGTATACAATCCAACTTTGAAGTGCTCCTGTGACCTTGACCTTGAAGCAAGGTCAACCAAACTGGTATCAATAGATAGGGCTTGCTTTGACCTATATACTACTTGTAGT
>JAWQFJ010008007.1:0-20000 GCA_034096865.1 Theodoxus fluviatilis | reverse complement strand
CCTTGCTCTTTCCTTCATTCCTTGCATTTTCCAGACTTGCAGTATTGTTCTCTGTAGCCCCTTTCTTGGGGGTTCCTCTTATTTGGATGACATTTTGTGGAAGGTGGAACGGAGCATTTTGATTCTATTTAATTCTATCATCATCAACTTGGAAAAGATAGTTTGTTCCCATGTATCAAAGGGGCCATGTTTACAACTCCTCTGAAAGTTTAACCATCAGCACAACTACCCCAAAAACATGGACGTGCATGTGTGATTTTGAAGGAAGGTTGCGTGTTGTAAGAGGCAGGCTCACAATGATAAAGCTCCTATTGGACACATGAACATTCACATAATTCAGGTAGTTTGTCACTGAGACACTTATTTTCTTTCTAAACCATGGCTGACGTCCAGAAATATATTTGTAATGTTTTTATTTGCTAGGGAATTATCCTGGGTAGCCAGCTCCCAAAGTATACTTGTTATATTTCATTTGCCAAGGAATGTTTCTGGGTAGACAACACTAAAGCTGCCCTTTCCATGGAACTGTATACTATTTTCGTCTTTTCTTGTGATACTGTGAATGCATGCATCTTGTGCATTGTTGATAAAGCATTTCTAATCAATATTGTTGCCTCTGTTTTTGATCAGTGCTCATGAAAATTATAAAGACTGGGGGAAAATCGCACAAATGCAAACAAGCCATGTGTCTTCTTCCTTTGCCTCATTAACACAGTGCACAGACTAGTATATCTTGTCAGTGCCTCATGTAAAATTGATCAAACCCCTACCCACACCCACCCCTACCTACCCCTCATTATATCTGCATATAATGTGAGTGCATATAATGTGAGTGCATAGGTGGAATCAAATAATTCAAGAAGGGAAAGTACAAACTGCAGAACGGTGTGGGTTACTTTAGTCCTCGGCAAGGGAAGTAACTAAACAAATTATGCTAGAGTTATGTCCCCTTGAAAAGCCAGTTCTTACAGATGTGAGTAATTCAGGTGCTATCATTTTCAAATTTCTATCCAACTTGAAAATCTGCATTCAGCAGTTGCAAACTCCACATTTCCATGAGGCATCACTCTGAACTTGCATGCTGCTGTAACCTGGTTTTAGATTAAAACATTCATTTATCAAAACATAAAAGATCAACTTGTAGCACTCTTTTCCCGCCAAGGTACAAAGACATGGATCAGGTTGAAAACAGGAGAACTGGAGTGAAATAAAAGTTTAATTCATGTGTGGTGATCTTTCCATGCAACACATTGACAAGCAACATGTCCATGCATTCTGTACACAAGCCCTGGGCAAGCTGTTGCTAGAGTGGACCTAGATGTGGACAGGTCACAACAGCTTGGCATCATGCAAACTGAAACACGGTAACTACCACCGCCAATGTGTCTTGCTGTGGGAAAAGAATGCAATGATATGCCCACAAGTAGTGTTTACACATGATTATATCGACTGAGGTAGACCAACAAATAAATAATAACCACAGCATTACTAATCATGTGACCATGAAAACAGTAAATGATAAAGCTCAACATGAATGCTTTGTAGTAGACCATCTTCATTCAGGGATAAACAAATGTGTACAGACACCAAGGGGACACAACTCCAATACATTGTCCACAGCCAACTACACGTTTATCTGCCCCTTCTGGAAGGGGCAAACTCACAAATTGTTATGACAACTTCGTCTGCGCTCCAAGTACTGGACATGTACTTGTGGTGGCACAAACCAAATGACAAGAACCACTTGATTATTCCTGCATGGTTCCACGTGAGTCCAGTACGCTGTACAGGGTGAGGGTAGAGTCTTCCATACAAATGTATGAAAACTGCAGCCCAAAACACAACTACAAGAACAATGCCAATGCCAGAAGCAGACTAGACCATGTCACGTAACTACTTACTGAAGATTTCTAGATGTCCAAGAATCGCCACAACAAAACCATTTTCAAATGGTCGTTTTGGATGAAGACCTCCAGACAGAAACAAGTTCTACTGTACAAGGCGAGCATGACTGCTTTCCACAGACAGTCTTTAAGCAGCTTTCCAAAATCAGATTTTTAATGCTTGGTGGCAAAAATAACTGCCTTTTCCACAAGGAAAGCAGTGATATTCGATGAAGTGAACTATTGGACTTGCAGAGACAAAGACATTTCCCTGATGGCAATGAGAATTGCAATATCATTACTGGCCTAAAAGATGTCAGACTCCTATTCATAGAGTGCTTTCCATGTAATCTATACAGACACACATGAATTTGTATGTGTAGGTGCAGGATTAGGATGTTACTCTTTCATCTCCTCCAAAGCAAAAGATAAAAGGCAAACAAAGGAGGGCTTTCATTAACAGCATGTCAGAAGAAATACTTCACTGCAGCATGTATTTAGATTTTTTTTCTATCAACTTCTTTGGCAACAGCACTGAAGCACTCCCAAAGCACCATCATGTCAACAAGTTACACAAATATCAACCAGGAATGCTATCCATAGCAAGTACAATTATCAGTCAGCAGAAAACCTCTATTAAAATGTTACAAGGTAAAGCATAAATGTCTCCATTTTAATCAGTATTCAAAAACGAGTTTAAAAAAAAAACTAAAGTTGTGTGCAGCCTTAAAAACCACAAAAGTCCTTTGGTTCAAGACAGCATTTTATAGGTGGCTGAACATTATGTAGCCCTGCCCACACATGAGGAGGAACAAAAGCATCAAGTGCTTGTAGCACCACCCCAAGTCCTCGTGTTCAAACACAATCCAGCACAGACTTCTGTTGACTCCACAGCCAAAGTAGATGTGACCATTGCTGCTCAGAGAACCAGAGTGAGAGGCGTCTCTCTGCTCAAGAAACATTGTGTAGTCAAGTTCCTCATCACAGCCCTGATTTCGATATTTGGACAACTTGTTGACTTCCATATTCCTCCACTGCAAGGAAGGGCAGAGGACTCTTGACTGATGTGGTGAGGAGGGCCATGGGTTGTCTGCCCAGTAGTCTACATCACCATCACAACTCGACCCTTCCAATCTCACTGCAGTGCAGCGTATGGGTATACTGCTTCTCTCCAAAAAGGGTGCTGTCTGGGTGGGTTGAGGGAGAAGGAACAGAAAATAATAGTGAATATAAAAGACAGGAAGACACAGAGAGAGAGAGAGAGAGAGAGAGAGAGAGAGAGAGAGAGAGAAGGGGTAGGGGGTGAGGTTCAGTGCTACGCCATCAAGACACGAAGAGTGTGGGATGACAAAGACAGAGGAATGGGAATGGGGAAGAGTGTGGGAACAGGTTAAATGGGTGAAATGAAGGTAGGGTGGTGCGAGACGTATGAAGACACAACAAAAGGAAAAACAGCCAGGGGGGCGGGGGTCAGGCAGACAGGAGCTCACGGCCTCCAGGCCTGCCCCATCCCCCTGCAGCCGCTGCAGTCAGGATACAGTGGAGGTTCACACGAACACTTGATACACAGGCTACAGTAAAGTACTGGACTAATACTACATGGCCAGCTCCTGTTCTACCAAGGTCCTGACCACCACTGTATATCTATGTACACAATATGCAAGGCTCACTACACAACACTGATTTGATTGACTTCAGAGAAAGAGTCAAAGCAACAGGCCTGTGTACAGAGGCAGTCTCCAATGGGAAACACACATCAGCTCCAACAAGCGGGGTGCTGGGATTGTTCAATAAAAGCAACGTTCCAAGTCTGTTTGGCTCTCTTCATCCAAAGCTGATGTGATGGGCACCCTATCACACTAAGATAAGTCTGTTTGGCTCTCTTCATCCAAAGCTAATGTGATGGGCACCCAATCACACTAAGTTAGTCTGCTTGGCTCTCTTCATCCAAAGCTAATGTGATGGGCACCCAATCACGCTGAGATGACTGAGACATCTTCAGTCTGTTCCATTGTCTTCCAGTCACAAGAGTCTAGTTTGTCTGCTTGATGTACTGATCCTCATTGCAAGGACCAGAAGATCTCATTGAAGTCTGTGCCTTCTTAGGCAGACCCAAACACAGAACACAGTCAGAACAGCAGGGCTACAAGCAGAGCTGGGTACAACATACAGCCAGGGCGGCTCCACGTTCCCTCATCAGCAGGCACCCCTGACTGCTGGGTTTTAAAGGCCTACTCTGCCCTCAGCCAGGTGCGCCCAAACAGCCGATCTGGCCACTGTGGGCCATCAGATCTATCATTGTCCCAATCTGCAACATTACAGGTGCCCTGCAAGTCATAATTCTGCCCATCTGGCATTGTTTTCCACTGCCATGTGTGACCACAACACCAGTCAAGGTCTGCATGCTGTGAAGCGGTGCACCATTGCACGGTCAGCCTCCTGGTTGGACAAGTCCACAGGAAGCAGAACCAGCAAGGAAAACCTTCTCCACCTTGGCTCCACTTATTATTCAGTGTTCCTCTGCTGTTTTGCCTTGCCATCCAAAGTGTCCAGTCACCCTTTCCCCACCACGTCTCCCCTCCCAGGTGTCAGACTTTGTCCGCTGATCACTCCTGGCCGTACAAAAGGTCCCCCACTGTACTGAACTGCGTTGAAGTCATGGCTTCGTGTAGGCACAGAAATCGGGTTGCCATTGTGAGTCATAGTGAATGCTGAGGTGAGTCCATGAGTGGATGCAACAGCACACATGAAGTAGAGGAGCCACACATACACTGAATGCCCTAATAGCAGATCTCATGGAGTGACCAGGCTGCACTGAAATATCAATGTCATGTAGGTAGTTCACGTAAATGAAAATCCACGACAAGTCTACCTGACTGTTCGAGTTGTGCTGTCTTGGAGGGACTTGCGTCACTGCACTCGGAGCACTCTAGCAGGCCTAAGAGTGCCGAATGCAAAACATGCAACATCCATGTTGTCAGACTGCAGCACTTTATGTCTTCCAGGAACAGTGGGGAAAACTTCGTGGCCTTCCCCCCTAAACTCTACACACGCTACAGCCTCGGCGATGGCAGTTGCGTCCCTTGACACGGCGCATTAGCACTTCTTGCACCCACACCTGCGAATGACTGGGAGTTCATAGATGTAGTTGCTGCCGTTTTCACAGAACAGTCTGACTCTGCGAGTCTTGATCTTCTTGGGCTTGCAGCAGAACCTGGCGCCGCAGCGTCCCTCGCAGCGGCGGTACTTGATCTTGGCCGTGGACTTGCACTTGGTCTTAGCGTCCTGGTAGATGTCGCGGAACACGATCTCTCGGCACGTCGGCTCTGGGGAGGAGAACAAGCACACGGAGTTACAAAGGTCCCTCACTCCAGGGCACTTCGCTCTGCAGCGGCTCTCTGATGACTGCTTTCCATATCTCTGTCGTCTACTAATTTGACGAGTTCAACTCCTCGTTTTAAATGTGTGAAATTTTAAGCTGATTTTACAAGAAGACTGGTAGATAGATGAACAATTGAGTCAGTAGGTCTTACCACACACACACACACACACACACACACACACACACACACACACACACACACACACACACACACACACACACACACACACACACACACACATCAATCCATTCTTCTCACTTTCTGCTCCCAAAACTCCCCTTTTTTCCACTCTGAAACCGACATAGCGTTTCTCTAGCCCACGCCCCGACTTTTCCAACTTTGCAGTCGCCTGTGCCACTCCTAGCAGCGACGGTGTAACAAGGCAGGGACGCCGACTTACGGGTGTCGCACAGCGCGCCCGAGAAGCCCTTCCTGCACTTGCATCGGTAGCCAGACTTGTTCTTGCGCGCCTTGCAGCGCCCGTGCTGGCACAGGTGGTTCTGGCAGGGGTCGAACTGGCATCCCGGCGACACCTTGTGGCTCTGCTTGGAGCCCAGCAGGTCCAGGGCCCGCCCGTTAATGAAGACCTGGTTGAAGCAACCTGCAGCACGCACAGCAAGGCAGGTCAGTGGAGGGCCTGGCGCCACGCACGTTAGACCTGACATGTCCATCTACAGGTCAGCAATGCCACGCGATGTCTCCACTGATTCGGTATGCAGGATGAACACCTTACAGATAACATTTCCAATAATTGTGTATGACAGAGTAAGTGCACAACGACGTTTTAGTATTACACCATGACTGCTACATAGGCAGGCCTGTAAACTCTAAAGGTGCTCAGAAGAATAAGACAAATGTTAAAACTGAAATGTTCCCGGAGCCCACCAAAGTCTTTGGCAGGCGCTTGTTCTTGACTGTGATCAGTCAATTACGCATCGCATCCGAATGGTAATCACTTTATTGGCTTTTTGCTCTAAAATGTAAGTCTGAAAATTACTTAGTCGACTTTACTCAGAGGCAAAGTTAGGAAGAAACTTGTGATACGGCAGCACTCTTGCAACATACTGTAGGTCAGAAGAAAGAGCATTTTACGGACTCGGCGGAGTTTTAGAGTGAATATCACAAAAAAAACTTATTTTACAAAGACGTCTTTAAAAGAGATCACTCCAAATCGCCAAACACAAGCTCAAAAAAAGTCGTGAGAAGATCTTGCCTCTAACTCCGCGTGGGAAAGAACACACTGGAGCGTCACGCAGGTCACGGGAAGAGCGCCCCTACAACGTTGGATCAGACCAGACACCGATGCAGGCAACTCTCTCCTCTACAACGTTGGATCAGACCAGACACCGATGCAGGCAACTCTCTCCTCTTCTACAACGTTGGATCAGACCAGACACCGATGCAGGCAACTCTCTCCCCTACAATGCTGGATCAGACCAGACACCCATGCAGGCAACTCTCTCCTCTTCTACAACGTTGGATCAGACCAGACACCCATGCAGGCAACTCTCTCCTCTACAACATTGGATCAGACCAGACACCGATGCAGGCAACTCTCTCCTCTTCTACAACGTTGGATCAGACCAGACACCCATGCAGGCAACTCTCTCCTCTTCTACAATGCTGGATCAGACCAGACACCCATGCAGGCAACTCTCTCCTCTTCTACAAAGTTGGACCAGACCAGACACCCATGCAGGCAACTCTCTCCTCTTCTACAACGTTGGATCAGACCAGACACCGATGCAGGCAACTCTCTCCTCTTTTACAACGTTGGATCAGACCAGACACCGATGCAGGCAACTCTCTCCTCTTCTACAACGTTTGATCAGACCAGACACCGATGCAGGCAAATCTCTCCTCTACAACGTTGGATCAGACCAGACACCCATGCAGGCAACTCTCTCCCCTACAACGTTGGATCAGACCAGACACCAATGCAGGCAACTCTCTCCTCTACAGCGTTCGATCAGACCAGACACCAATGCAGGCAACTCTCTCCTCTACAACGTTGGATCAGACCAGACACCAATGCAGGCAAATCTCTCCTCTACAGCGTTCGATCAGACCAGACACCGACGCAGGCAACTCTCTCCCCTACAACGTTGGATCAGACCAGACACCAATGCAGGCAACTCTCTCCCCTACAACGTTGGATCAGACCAGACAACGATGCAGGCAACTCTCTCCTCTACAGCGTTCGATCAGACCAGACACCAATGCAGGCAACTCTCTCCTCTACAGCGTTCGATCAGACCAGACACCGATGCAGGCAACTCTCTCCTCTTCTACAACGTTTGATCAGACCAGACACCGATGCAGGCAACTCTCTCCTCTACAACGTTGGATTAGACCAGACACCCATGCAGGCAACTCTCTCCTCTTCTACAACGTTGGATCAGACCAGACACCGATGCAGGCAACTCTCTCCTCTTCTACAACGTTTGATCAGACCAGACACCGATGCAAGCAACTCTCTCCTCTACAACATTGGATCAGACCAGACACCCATGCAGGCAACTCTCTCCTCTACAACGTTGGATCAGACCAGACACCGATGCAGGCAACTCTCTCCTCTACAACGATGGATCAGACCAGACACCCATGCAGGCAACTCTCTCCTCTACAACGTTGGATCAGACCAGACACCGATGCAGGCAACTCTCTCCTCTACAAAGTTGGATCAGACCAGACACCGATGCAGGCAACTCTCTCCTCTTCTACAGCGTTGGATGAGACCATTCACCCATGCAGGCAACTCTCTCCTCTTCTACAACGTTGGATCAGACCAGACACCCATGCAGGCAACTCTCTCTTCTACAACGTTGGATCAGACCAGACACCGATGCAGGCATCTCTCTCCTCTTCTACAAAGTTGGACCAGACCAGACACCGATGTAAGCAACTCTCTCCTCTACAACGTTGGATCAGACCAGACACCGATGTAGGCAACTCTCTCCTCTTCTACAAAGTTGGACCAGACCAGACACCGATGTAGGCAACTCTCTCCTCTACAACGTTTGATCAGACCAGACACCCATGCAGGCAACTCTCTCCTCTACAAAGTTGGATCAGACCAGACACCGATGTAGGCAACTCTCTCCTCTACAACGTTGGATCAGACCAGACACCCATGCAGGCAACTCTCTCCTCTACAACGTTTGATCAGACCAGACACCCATGCAGGCAACTCTCTCCTGTACAACGTTGGATCAGACCAGACACCGATGCAGGCAACTCTCTCCTCTACAACGTTGGATCAGACCAGACACCGATGCAGGCAACTCTCTCCTCTACAACGTTGGATCAGACCAGACACCGATGCAGGCAACTCTCTCCTCTACAACGTTGGATCAGACCAGACACCCATGCAGGCAACTCTCTCCTCTACAACGTTGGATCAGACCAGACACCCATGCAGGCAACTCTCTCCTCTACAACGTTGGATCAGACCAGACACCCATGCAGGCAACTCTCTCCTCTTCTACAACGTTGGATCAGACCAGACACCAATGCAGGCAACTCTCTCCTCTACAACGTTGGATCAGACCAGACACCGATGCAGGCAACTCTCTCCTCTACAAAGTTGGATCAGACCAGACACCGATGCAGGCAACTCTCTCCTCTTCTACAACGTTGGATCAGACCAGACACCCATGCAGGCAACTCTCTCCTCTACAACGTTGGATCAGACCAGACACCGATGCAGGCAACTCTCTCCTCTACAACGTTGGATCAGACCAGACACCGATGCAGGCAACTCTCTCCTCTACAACGTTGGATCAGACCAGACACCCATGCAGGCAACTCTCTCCTCTACAACGTTGGATCAGACCAGACACCGATGCAGGCAACTCTCTCCTCTACAACGTTGGATCAGACCAGACACCGATGCAGGCAACTCTCTCCTCTACAACGTTGGATCAGACCAGACACCATGCAGGCAACTCTCTCCTCTACAACGTTGGATCAGACCAGACACCGATGCAGGCAACTCTCTCCTCTACAACGTTGGATCAGACCAGACACCATGCAGGCAACTCTCTCCTCTACAACGTTGGATCAGACCAGACACCGATGCAGGCAACTCTCTCCTCTACAACGTTGGATCAGACCAGACACCGATGCAGGCAACTCTCTCCTCTCTACAACGTTGGATCAGACCAGACACCGATGCAGGCAACTCTCTCCTCTACAACGTTGGATCAGACCAGACACCCATGCAGGCAACTCTCTCCTCTACAACGTTGGATCAGACCAGACACCGATGCAGGCAACTCTCTCCTCTACAACGTTGGATCAGACCAGACACCGATGCAGGCAACTCTCTCCTCTACAACGTTGGATCAGACCAGACACCGATGCAGGCAACTCTCTCCTCTACAACGTTGGATCAGACCAGACACCGATGCAGGCAACTCTCTCCTCTACAACGTTGGATCAGACCAGACACCCATGCAGGCAACTCTCTCCTCTACAACGTTGGATCAGACCAGACACCGATGCAGGCAACTCTCTCCTCTACAACGTTGGATCAGACCAGACACCGATGCAGGCAACTCTCTCCTCTACAACGTTGGATCAGACCAGACACCGATGCAGGCAACTCTCTCCTCTACAACGTTGGATCAGACCAGACACCATGGAGGCAACTCTCTCCCCTACAACGTTGGATCAGACCAGACACCGATGCAGGCAACTCTCTCCTCTACAACGTTGGATCAGACCAGACACCGATGCAGGCAACTCTCTCCTCTACAACGTTGGATCAGACCAGACACCGATGCAGGCAACTCTCTCCTCTACAACGTTGGATCAGACCAGACACCGATGCAGGCAACTCTCTCCTCTACAACGTTGGATCAGACCAGACACCGATGCAGGCAACTCTCTCCTCTACAACGTTGGATCAGACCAGACACCGATGCAGGCAACTCTCTCCTCTACAACGTTGGATCAGACCAGACACCGATGCAGGCAACTCTCTCCTCTACAACGTTGGATCAGACCAGACACCGATGCAGGCAACTCTCTCCTCTACAACGTTGGATCAGACCAGACACCGATGCAGGCAACTCTCTCCTCTACAACGTTGGATCAGACCAGACACCGATGCAGGCAACTCTCTCCTCTACAACGTTGGATCAGACCAGACACCGATGCAGGCAACTCTCTCCTCTACAACGTTTGATCAGACCAGACACCGATGCAGGCAACTCTCTCCTCTACAACGTTCGATCAGACCAGACACCGATGTAGGCAACTCTCTCCTCTTCTACAAAGTTGGACCAGACCAGACACCGATGCAGGCAACTCTCTCCTCTACAACGTTGGATCAGACCAGACACCCATGCAGGCAACTCTCTCCTCTACAACGTTGGATCAGACCAGACACCGATGCAGGCAACTCTCTCCTCTACAACGTTGGATCAGACCAGACACCGATGCAGGCAACTCTCTCCTCTACAACGTTGGATCAGACCAGACACCCATGCAGGCAACTCTCTCCTCTACAACGTTGGATCAGACCAGACACCCATGCAGGCAACTCTCTCCTCTTCTACAACGTTGGATCAGACCAGACACCCATGCAGGCATCTCTCTCTTCTTCTACAACGTTGGACCAGACCAGAAACCGATGCAGGCAACTCTCTCCTCTACAACGTTGGATCAGACCAGACACCCATGCAGGCAACTCTCTCCTCTACAACGTTGGACCAGACCAGACACCGATGCAGGCAACTCTCTCCCCTACAACGTTGGATCAGACCAGACACCCATGCAGGCAACTCTCTCCTCTTCTACAACGTTGGATCAGACCAGACACCCATGCAGGCATCTCTCTCTTCTTCTACAACGTTGGACCAGACCAGACACCGATGCAGGCAACTCTCTCCTCTACAACGTTGGATCAGACCAGACACCCATGCAGGCAACTCTCTCCTCTACAACGTTGGATCAGACCAGACACCGATGTAGGCAACTCTCTCCTCTTCTACAACGTTGGATCAGACCAGACACCCATGCAGGCATCTCTCTCCCCTACAAAGTTGGATCAGACCAGACACCAATGTAGGCAACTCTCTCCCCTACAACGTTGGATCAGACCAGACACCGATGCAGGCAACTCTCTCCTCTTCTACAACGTTGGATCAGACCAGACACCAATGTAGGCAACTCTCTCCCCTACAACGTTGGATCAGACCATACACCGATGCAGGCAACTCTCTCCTCTTCTACAACGTTGGATCAGACCAGACACCCATGCAGGCAACTCTCTCCTCTACAGCGTTCGATCAGACCAGACACCGATGCAGGCATCTCTCTCCCCTACAACGTTGGATCAGACCAGACACCCATGCAGGCAACTCTCTCCCCTACAACGTTGGATCAGACCAGACACCGATGCAGGCAACTCTCTCCTCTTCTACAAAGTTGGACCAGACCAGACACCGATGTAGGCAACTCTCTCCTCTACAACGTTGGATCAGACCAGACACCGATGCAGGCAACTCTCTCCTCTTCTACAAAGTTGGACCAGACCAGACACCGATGTAGGCAACTCTCTCCTCTACAACGTTGGATCAGACCAGACACCGATGCAGGCAACTCTCTCCTCTACAACGTTGGATCAGACCAGACACCGATGCAGGCAACTCTCTCCCCTACAACGTTGGATCAGACCAGACACCAATGCAGGTATCTCTCTCCTCTTCTACAAAGTTGGACCAGACCAGACACCGATGTAGGCAACTCTCTCCTCTACAACGTTGGATCAGACCAGACACCGATGCAGGCAACTCTCTCCTCTACAACGTTGGATCAGACCAGACACCGATGCAGGCAACTCTCTCCCCTACAACGTTGGATCAGACCAGACACCAATGCAGGCAACTCTCTCCCCTACAACGTTGGATCAGACCAGACACCAATGCAGGCAACTCTCTCCTCTACAATGCTGGATCAGACCAGACACCCATGCAGGCAACTCTCTCCTTTACAACGTTGGATTAGACTAGACACCGCAACTCTCTCCTCTACAACGTTGGATTAGACTAGACACCGATGCAGGCAACTCTCTCCTCTACAATGCTGGATCAGACCAGACACCCATGCAAGGAACTCTCTCCCCTACAACGTTGGATCAGACCAGACACCGATGCAGGCAACCCAATCCTAGCACGGAGACCCCGAGTCCTACCTTTGAAGCTGGTGCCGTCACGGATGTGCCACTTCTTGAAGGCGCGTGTGTTGACCTCGCCAGGCAGCCCTCCCAGGAAGGCGTCGTCGCTGACCTCCAGGAAGTCCTGCTGGCCCTCATTGATGATGGTGCGTGGCAGCCCGTCGTCGATGGACATGGTGAAGTTCTTCCTCTGGACCAGCATGTGCAGCGTGTGCAGCTTGTTTTCGTCCACGCGCTCGTAGCTGAACATGGTGGACACGGGGTAGTTGCCCACGTCAAAGCTGACGCGCACGCGGCCCCTGAACAGCTCCACGGCCACGTGCCGCTCCATGCCCGAGTACAGCAGGATGCCGGTGTTGGAGCTGGTCATGAAGACGATGGTGATGTTGACGCCGCCACGGAAGTCCACCCTGGGCAGCTGGATGAAGGAGTCTTTGTCCTTGAAGGACACGCTGCTCAGCTTCTCGCACTTCTTCCCCGTGAAACCTGCGGCGGCGTGAAACAAGCAGCCGTGAAGCACGCAGGGCAAAATGCAAAACTCTCAAATGACAGACGGACTCGACACACTGGTTGTCAGACGCAGTGCATAAGCCTGTTCACTGCTACGTCCGCAAGCGATTATCTTGTGGCATCGTATCAGTATCTTGGTGAAACATGTCCCGATGCCCCCCGGTAGCCTCTTTGGCTGCTTGGGGCAGCCCCTGGCTGAGCTACTGGAGCAGGCCCCTGGCTGAGCTACTGGAGCAGGTCCCTGGCTGAGCTACTGGAGCAGGCCCCGAGCGGAGCTATTGGAGCAGGCCCCGAGCTAAGCTACTGGAGCAGGCCCCGAAAGCCTAGCAGCCAGGGATTTCAACTGATGAAAATTCATCGAGCGGATCCGGCCGTATGTCACATTAAAAAGGGAAAGTGAATGTATCGATGCCAGTTTGCGTCAATCAAAGAATCTACGGCGGAAAATATTTGGACGACGACTTTGGGGCACCTTAATGTGGCTAGGATGACCTTCAATACAAAAACCTCGCTTCACCCATCTTTTCTCACTGCAGACACAGATAAAACATTACCAAAACGGTCGCCTTTACTCAAAACAGACAACGCTGTCGTCTACTTCCAATTCCTTTTCTGTTTTATAAGTGACTCTAAAGACTTAGCAAATTTCGTCCTTTGATTTAAACCTAATTGCTTGCTGGAACCGAAACAGAAACAAGAAGGGCAAAGCCCATACGACATTTTCCTACCAAAATACATGTTACCTTGACCCAAGGTCAAGGTCATCCAAGGTCATGCAACATAAAGCTGTTAATTCAAGACATAGGAAGCACAATGGTACTTATTGGCACTTTCTACCATGAGATATGGTCACTTTTAGTGGTTCACTACCCCATTTTGGTCACATTTCATAAGGGTCAAAGTGACCTTGACCTTGATGATATGTGACCAAATGAGTCTCATGATGAAAGTATAACATGTGTACTACAATGGTATAAAGTTTGGAAGAGTTATCTTCCATAGTTCAGGGTCAAGGTCACTTCACAATATGTATACAATCCTACTTTAAAGAGTTCCTGTGACCTTGACCTTGAAGCAAGGTCAAGTCACTGTGTAAATTTTGTACGCCTTGTCATCCTACACTATCATGCCAAATTGGGTGTTGATAGACTTAATAGTCTTCGAGAAAAATCCAACGTTAAAGTTGTTTACGGATTAAAGGACGCCCAGACGCCCTGTCTGCCCGGACGCCCGGACGGACGCCTGGACGCCTGGACGGACGACACAGGTGACCTATTATGAAAGTATAACATGTGTACTACAATGTTATGAAGTTTGGAAAAGTTATCTTTCATAGTTCAGGGTCAAGGTTACTTCAAAATATGTATACAATCCAATTTTAAAAAGCTCCTGTGACCTTGACCTTGAAGCAAGGTCAATCAAACTGGTATCAAAAGATAGGGATTACTTTGCCCTATACACCAGATATAGGTCAGGTATCCAATCTCAAAAACTTCAGAGAAAATTGGGAAAATGTGAAAAATGGCTGTTTTTTAGACAACATGTATGGCCCCTGCGACCTTGACCTTGAAGCAAGGTCAAGTCACTATGTATGTTTTTTGACGCGTTGTCATCATACACCATCATGCCAAATTGGGTGTTGATAGACTTAATAGTCTCCGAGAAAAATCCAACGTTAAAGTTTTTCACTACGCCCGGACGCCCGGACGCCCGGACGCCCGGACACCCGGACGCCCGGACGCCCGGATGGACGACACGGGTGAGTACATAGACTCACTTTTGCTTCGCATGTGAGTCAAAAAGAGCCATCCAAAACTGTTTTCTGATCGATTCTACGAGCTGACGTCTTCACTGTGGATAACTCTGCAGGTCACTGGTGTCCGGCAGTGACAGTCTACGTCACTACCAGTCTGCAGGTCATTGGTGTCCGGCAGTGATACGTCACTACCAGTCTGCAGGTCACTGGTGTCGGGCAGTGATAGACTACGTCACTACCAGTCTGCAGGTCATTGGAGTCCGGCAGTGACAGACTACGTCACCTTCAGTCTGCAGGTCACTGGTGTTCGGCAGTGACAGACTACGTCACTACCAGTCTGCAGGTCACTGGTGTTCGGCAGTGACAGACTACGTCACTACCAGTCTGCAGGTCACTGGAGTCCGGCAGTGACAGACTACGTCACTACCAGTCTGCAGGTCACTGGTGTCCGGCAGTGTCAGACTACGTCACTACCAGTCTGCAGGTCACTGGTGTCCGGCAGTGACAGCCTACGTCACTACCAGTCTGCAGGTCACTGGTGTCCGGCAGTGATAGACTACGTCACTACCAGTCTGCAGGTCACTGGAGTCCGGCAGTGACAGACTACGTCACTACCAGTCTGCAGGTCACTGGTGTCCGGCAGTGACAGACTACGTCACTACCAGTGTGCACGTTTACGGCACCGTATTTAAGGAATGAGTCTCCAAGTCGATGGAGATTCGATTAAATCGAACATGTACGTCTTGTCTCAACTTGCATGCCATGGCAAAACAGCCTCCGCCCTCCCTCTCGCCTCCAATATCACGTGGCTCCTGAGTGACCGAAGATAGTTCGCGCTGTGTTTCATGCCAAACATCGTATTTCCCAACGTTTCACCCGACAGTCATTGGAAACGTGCTCTGTTCACATCGTGACTTTCAGGCAACGTCTGCCAATCGTGTGTGCCCCTGTGGGCTGACTGAATTTTGTGTCCAGCATCTCACGTAGGACTTCTCCGTCAGTCACAGAATTGCCCCCCTCCACAGCACGAATACTTGCCCCAGGGCAGTCAGGCAAAATGCCCCAGGGCAGTCAGGCAAAATGCCCCAGGGCAGTCAGGCAAAATGCCCTAGTCGACTGGCTTATGGCATAAGTAGAAACACCGAAACCCACTTCTCAGTGCATCCACAACACCATGCTTTGTCGGCAACGCTCATTTCTTCCCCTACGTATCTCCTTTTTAAAATGTTATTTTTAATAGAAAAGGGCAATTATGTAAACTCAAGAGATTATACAAACTGTCTACGAAAAGACTAGTGCGGACTGACCGACATCCAAATGGACGACAATGACCAGAATTTCGAGGCTGAACATCACTATCCACGACAAGATAACGGGGATTCAGAAACACCGTATTTATTTCATACCGTCGTGCTCCGACAGTCAGGATAAGTCCGTCTGTGCCCACACTAAGGCGCTGGCCATTTTTGAAAAAGCAGGGCAAACATTCACAGACACGCGCGTGCATACAAACATAATTATGCACACGCACGCTCTCTCTCTCCTCTCTCTCTCTCTCTCTCTCTCTCTCTCACACACACACACACACACACACACAAACACACACACACACACACACACACACACACACACACACACACACACACACACACACTGAGAGATTTGCTCGTAATCAAGGTAACACAAAAAGTTCCAGACGTTCTCCTGCTAACATTTGTAAGAAAAGCTTTCATCTTTTTTCATTGCGTGCAGACCTCCCACGTAATGCACTGAGACTTTATTCCCTCCTCGATTCCGCAGCACTCCTTTCTCACTAGGATGTCTCCAACACATGGCACTGCTTGCTCACTAGGATGTCTCCAACACATGGCACTGCTTGCTCACTAGGATGTCTCCAACACATGGCACTGCTTGCTCACTAGGATGTCTCCAACACATGGCACAGCTTGCTCACTAGGATGTCTCCAACACATGGCACAGCTTGCTCACTAGGGTGTCTCCAACACATGGCACAGAAAAGGAACATCGGCTCAGGTGTTCGCAGCGAGAGTGCGAGTCGACCCGAACTGAATGCATGGCGGCGCACTGTGTGCGACTGATAGAAATTGCTGGAGGAAGAAAGGGCGGTTAGTGGACGGTGTCTTGGGTGTGGGTTAGCTGCTTACCAAGAGTACAAGAACATGGAGGAACACCATCTGTGTGCTCCAGAACGTTCGCATGCAGTTAGATTCAACTTGGAATGCACGTGTAAACGCACAGGAAGCGTCCAGGATGCATGGACTGTACACGAGTAAGATATTAGACATATTACTGATCCAAAATATGAATACACAACGGCACTGGTAAGTAGGGGAGGCATTAATACGGCGTATTGCAAAGCACTTGCTTTGTAAAGCAGAATAAATTAAAACAACAGATCAATGGAGATGAAAGAAAAAAAAGGATATATAAATGATGACAAATTCTTAACTTTCACATTTTGTATTTTTTAGATGATGCAGACGGGTGCAGAAATTTTGTAGGGAGCAGAGAAGATGTAAAGCCCCCAACACAGAGACGAAAGTTGGAGCTGGAGCGATTCAAGAAACAGTGTCTCCTGATAGTGTGCCCATGCCCGATCCCAATGTACAGACCTGGGCTGATGAAAAAGAGCCCGATATCACCTTCGTCAGATTAATTCATAATGCTGACTACTTTTTTTCTTGGTTTCTCCCACGGCTTCTTTCAGCCCAAACAGAAAGTGCGAGGCGCGGACGTTGTGCATGATTTTGGACAGAGTGACAGGAGGGGAGCCGTGCCACACGACCCCATCCACCCCGTCATCCCCCAGTGCTGTCCCACTAGCATTGCATGCCCGTCCCCAGGGTGCACCGTCCACAGTCCGCACACACTCGTTTTCATTCATGTGGATTCCTTCACTGTCCAACCCACCCTCCACCCACCCTTGTCCATGAATGGGATGAGAAACAAAGACAAAACGAACGTAATAAAATACTAATATACAATGGCCCCGCAACAACATGTCAGTAACCTCTGTTATTAAAACCAAAGAACAACAAACAAACAAAGATACTCAGTCCAAACAACAACAAGGACAGCACGGACAGCTCTGGGCGAGCAAGGCCGAGGATGAGCAAGGCTGTTATACCTGGAGCACATTTACACTGATAGTCAGCGCTGGCGCGGGGTTGGAAGCAGACGGCGTTATTCTGGCAGTCGTGGTGCTTGCACACGGCGCTGCTCTGCGACTGCTGCGGGAACTGCGGGGCCAGCACGGGCGCGATCTCGCAGTGCTTGCCCGAGAAGCCAGGCGCGCACATGCACGAGTAGGAACTCAAGCCATCCACACATGAGGCGCCGTTTTGGCACAGGTGAGACTTACAGTCATCCACATTCTCCGAGCAGTTCTTCCCCATGTAGCCCGCAGCACACGAGCACCTGGCAACAGAGAGGCAAAGTTAGGGGCGGCTGGGCACCACAGGGACGAGCTGGGTGGCTCTCGCAGGATCCTCACTGGAGGCATGAGAGGTCAGTGCTGCGCCGGAAACGGGGCGAAAAAGCAATTGTACGAATTCTTCTCTTCCTACGACAGGGAAATGACATTGCATTGTGACTCGTGTCACACGTGAAATGTTTTGTTAGAACGCGAGCACTCGGCCAGACATCGATATCCCCAGCAGTTTTGTGAGAACTATCGATGTTACCTGCCTACCTGTAATCATCACAAGTGAAACGACATATAGTTTACGCAAACTATCCAATCTGCCTTATTCATTACTTACAATGCGACCACCTTAATTGGCACCCAGTCAGCGCTAAAGGCGTGGCACACCTGTGACGAACACGACTTACCTGTAATCAGTGCCCATGCTGACACAGGTGGCGCCGTTCTGGCAGTAGTCGTAGCCACTCTTGCAGAACGGAATCTTCGTCTCGCACCGCTTCCCTGTGGTCAGTAAAGTGCATGACGTCGCTGAGGTGAACTGCACCACACAAGGCATGGACATAGAGGCGGTCGCTGCCGACCACTTGGGGCAGAACAACCAAAAACACGTGATGACGACGTGATGACGACGTGATGACGACGTGATGACGACGTGATGACGAGACGAGAAGAAAGCAAGGAAAGGTTCACTCTACTGACAGCAGAGGAGTTGTTGCAGCGCCAGTCTGCAGGCAGAGGTGCAGCGACGAAGAGATTTGGAGTGGAAATCTGGGCTCCCCTGTAGAGTGCAAGTACAATCTGGGCTCCCCTGTAGAGTGCAAGTACAATCTGGGCTCCCCTGTAGAGTGCAAGTGCAAGCACACCAACACTGCTTCCTATAGCAATGATGATCAAAGTGCAGCCAGTACTACAACGGTGTGCCAATCCACATCTGTGCAATATGAGGCGGTATGCCTCATTTCGTCGGACAATGTCTGTCTGTCTGTCTTGCTTTGTCTTGTTTTGTCTTCTCTTGTCTTGTCTCGTCTCGTCTCGTCCCGCTGTTAGTCCGTCCGTCCGTGGGTGTTCGTCCGTCCGTCTGTCCGTCCGCCCACCTCCTCCCTCTCCCTCTCCCTCTCTCTCTCTCTCCCTCCCTCCCTCTCTCTCTCTCTCCCTCCCTCTCTCTCTCTCTCTCTCTCTCTCTCATTCACACATAAGCACACACACGCACAGACACACGTGGGCACCACAGGCACGGACTACGCACCTGTGAATCCCGGGGAACAGCGACAGGTGTAGGACTGGATTTCGTCCACACAAGTGGCGTTGTTCTCACAGGAGTTGCTAAGGCAGTCGTCTATATTGGTCTCGCACCTGTCCCCCTCGAAGCCTGGCAGGCAGTGACACCTGTAGAACGGAGACACGCAGTGGAGATAGGCGTTCCATCAATGCGATAGGAGCAGTCAGATTCCATGAACTTTTACTGCTTCAAGAAGTCAAGTAAAAACTGCAACAGGCCTCACCACGCAAGCAAGGCTCTCTGGCAAGTGAATTTTTTTTTTAAAGTCAATAAAAACCGCTGGCGCTGAACCTCCAGGTTTTGGCATATTTAAAAAAAAAGAGAAAAAGAACGGGTTCGAACCCGCAACCTCTCGAGAAAAGATGGGGAAAAAACACACATGAACAAAAACACAATAAACCAGGTCGGGTTGGAACCCACAACCTCTCGAAAAAAGAAAAGAAAAAAGTTTCAGCGCAGAATCGAACCTGGTCATGCATGACCACGAGTCCAATGCTCTACCACACGAGCCATTAGACTTAGAGAATTGATATGACACTGAGACAAAAGTTCGCCACCCTA
>JAWQFJ010008003.1:30000-31352 GCA_034096865.1 Theodoxus fluviatilis | reverse complement strand
AACAGGTGAACAGCGTCGTCACCGACCGAGTGTACGCTGATAGGTCAGGACTGGGGCAAATAATAGGCCGGTGTCATTTGGTTTCAAACATTCCTCTGCCTTTACATCTGTTTACATCGTGTTGACACATGTTGACACCGGCCTATTTCTCGCAAGATCTTGCAAGGCTCCTAGCGTAAGCAACGCTTCTTGTCACTCAAACCGCGACGCTGGTTCATCTCTTCTTGTGCAGGATCATAACCTGGCCCGGGTTGCTGACTAGAGTCGGGACAAAATAAACCGCTCGTCCTTGACACCAGGTACAGACCGGATGCCTGCCAGACGGCGTGTAGAGAGATTGCTGGCCTGAGGGTCACACTTCCTTCACTCCAGGCACTGCTCCATTTGGAGTCAAAGGCGCTAGTTGACCGCTAGAAAATTTAAGGTCTACGACCTGGGGTGCTTTGTTCAACTTACTTAGTTGGCAGTGTCATCATGTGTCAAACATTTGACTGTCTTTCATTTGCTTTTATCATGTTGATATATGTTGACACAGACCTATTCCTCGCAAGATCTTGCAAGGTTCCCAGCAAAAGCAACACGCCCTTGATTTGAAGACGAGTGTTTTAGTCGAGTGGCTACGTAGAGTTCTCGCTATTCTACTAATACTGACGAAGGGAGTTGGACTTTGCTCAAAGCTCCACGGTAGACTGAACACTTAATCTTGGGTTATCTGTTCCGTTTCTCAGAATCAAATATTCCTGACATATATTGTGAAGCTGGTTGTAATAATACCTACCGTTATTTTCATACAATGATGCATACATACTTCCTGCTACAGATTACCGCCTCCACAGTACAGGGCATACCATGTACAGAAAACCATGTATCACCCCATCGAGAAATTCGCTTCGCCTCAGCTCGTAAAAAACAAAAACCCACATAAACAAACGCTTAACACGGGAATTTGAAAAATAATATTATGGAGAAATTTAGGATCTTTGTCTCGTAACTTCCTCTTCCCCCACCTCCACCCCCATACCCACTTCTCCTTGCCTCCCTCTTTCCGTTTTTCCTTCTCTTTCTGTTTTTGTTGTCCCCATCACCACTTCTCGCACTTTCTCAGTTTTTGTACAAGATTAAGGAGATATGTAAATACGGTTTTGAGCACGTATGGGTTGCCCAGACAATACGCAATGAAAGAGAATTTATAAGAGAATTGAAGAATCGTATTGTCTTGGTATATCGAGGCAACTGGGAACAAACATCAAGTAGTGGGAGATATTCTTTTTATCGTCAAATTGGGGAGAGAGAATTACTTATATGCGATTGATAAAAAACAATTCCGAGATGTGTACATTCAGTTTCGTTCT
>JAWQFJ010008003.1:5000-20000 GCA_034096865.1 Theodoxus fluviatilis | reverse complement strand
ATTTCATTCCAATTATTTATCCCGATAGATAAACACAAATTTGGTGTTCTAATAAAACTAATCTATGAGATTTTCAGGAAATCATTTGAGAACTACTTTTAGCGCAAACGTCGTCTAAAAGGTTGCAAACTGCCTTGAGCACGTGCGATTGTGTATATAGTAATACACGCAATCTTTGGACCTACTATAAACACAGCGAAAAGGATTCCTATGGCTCCGGGCTGGTTTCGTGAATCTATGGTTATACTCTCGCAAGTAATTGCTTTCTGGCCAGAACCTGTGGTCTAACTGCCTTCACACTGTTTGACGAGCTCCACACTTCGATCATTCGTGTATCGACTGATGGAGTCAGTAAGTGATTTAACCTATACATTCCGTCTGTGTTGAACGTTAATCGAATGGAAGTTTCTTCTGTAGGAATCCGTCCGATTCCGAAGTTCGATATTATCGGATAGCTCAGAAGCAGTTTTTCTAAGTTTAATCCTTCTAAGCATACATTAAATTAATGATTCCTCATCAGCAAAAGCACTCAGCGGGTTTCTATGTGTATCGTTCCAAATGATTATGCAGACGGGATTGGTTGCATTACTCGCTCAATGAAGTATAAATATTGCTGTTGTATTCAAAGTCCTTATAATTAGTAGAGTTCACAATATTACACTCTTGTGATTCGAATTTTACCGCATACAAGTTTTACATTCATGGGAAATCGATATTTCGATAATGAATTGACTAAAAGATGGCTGCCAGTATCGAGTGTATCACAACAAGCGGAGGAATACACTTACGATGTGATATGGCATTCAGCGTGGCTGAGACTCTGTGTTCAGAACGGTGGTATGCATGTTATGGAAGAATTAAGGCTATCACGTGACCAACCTGTTGCTGAGACTATATTCACTAGTCTCAGCCACGCTGAATGTGTACGTCCTTGGCACTCAAAACACTCTGGACTCGCATTTAAACTGAAATATGATCTCTGTGACATTCTCCATTTCCTCGTCACCCACTTGCTCCAACTGCACACACTTTTGTCCGTCTCATCCTAGATTGTTTTAATGTACGTAATCTACGTGGGTAAAGGATGTCGATTTACAAGCACAAGCATGTTGGCTGTTGTCAGGGCGTGCAGTAAACACCTACAAGGGTTTGCACTTCACGCTAACCGTCAGGGCCAAAAGATGTTTAAAAAAAAAGAAGAATAAATTGGTCGGAAGTATTGCCACGACTTATCTTTTTTACTGTTGTTAATCCAACCCCGGCAACCACCCTTTTTGAATCCGGTTGAATTAACCCAGGGCGTCCTAACATGCCTGTTTGTAAGGTCAACATTACAAAGTTCAAGGTCATCTGACGATCTGACCTAGGGAAACTCGAGAAACGACCTCATCGTGGAGGCAACATAACACACGAGGGGTACACAGCTGAATATCGGGGTAGTATCTAATCATTAATAAATGTGTGGGGTTTTAAACATTACTTTTTAGACTTTGTCGCGTGCATGTCACCCTAGGCTGAGGCCTAGAGTGTGCATGGTTGGGTTTTTCAATAAAAACTATGGCCACACTTCCAAACATAAACAAACACGTGAACACTGATGTGAAAGATTAAAAAAAAAATTTTAGCTTTTGTATGGGGGTGACGATGTATAGTTAGAATGGTAAGATTAAGATGAACATGATGAACGTGAAAGAGTCTTTGCCGACACCACGTGGACCAAGACTTCCGCAGCTGGTGAGCAGGCTGGGGCGGGACGTCAGGCCCGGCAACAGCCTGAAGCGTGGGGTAGCAGCTTCGCGCAGGGGAGGCTTGCCAGTTGCAAAATTGAAAGAGCGCCTTGCGCCAGACCGGTCCCGTCCTCGACAGGAAACAATAGACGTTATTCACGCAGCGGCCATTTTGAAATCGAAAACGAGACTAAGTCCGCAAATTTAATGGCGTCCAGCGTCTATGGCGAAACCGAAGGCTTCATCATCACATAGACACTGCTGTGTTCCTTATTGCGAGAACGATGATCGATATGACGAGAACTCCAGACTGTCCTTTTTCAAATTCCCCACAGACAAGAAGCAGAAGAAACTATGGATCTGGAAGATTCGGCTTGATCCTGGCAAAAAATTCAAGGCAACAAGAGCTTAGATTTAGGTCTTGTAAAAGCAAAAAAAAAAGTTAAATCATCTAACCAGAACATTTAAGATCCTCATAAAAACACCATATTTGTCATATCTTTTCATCAACTCGACTACACTTCTTACGAAATAAAGTCATTTCTACAACTTCAGATACGAATAAAAGCGACAAGGCTTCAGATAGTGCCTCACGAGGAGCGCACATGTTTGTGATGTAAAACGTGACCTTATTCATTACAGTATTACACTACGAGTGATCTTATCCGATACCAGTTGATGTTTTACCCCTCTGCTAAGATTATAATACAACTCATTCGAGTTTTACATGAAACATTTAGTTATCTCGATCGTCTGCTGGCGTAGTGGCTACGGTTCGATCGTGTTCGTCTGCTTGGTTCGTAGTGTTGATCATTATGAATGGTGTTTCTTGAAATAAGGTCAGTAAGCCTATATGTTAATTTATAACGCTAATATAACCATGGGCTGTCTTAATTTATCAAAGCTGTATGTTGATTGCGTCAATAGGTCGTGAAATACATTTTACAAATCCAAGCTTCGCGCACTTCTATTTATAGCTGACGCGCGGACCTCAGCGGCACCAGGATAGATTATAAATACATTGTTGTCCTCGAACCTGCCTGCTGTTGACATCGTGTACAATGCTAGTATTGTCTGATGCTATGAAATACGTTCACCAGTAAAAGGTCCAACACAAATATTCCTAAGGTTGTATTATAATCTTAGCAGAGGGGTAAAACATCAACTGGTATCGGATAAGATCACTCGTAGTGTAATACTGTAATGAAGGTCACGTTTTACATCACAAACATGTGCGCTCCTCGTGAGGCACTATCTGAAGCCTTGTCGCTTTTATTCGTATCTGAAGTTGTAGAAATGACTTTATTTCGTAAGAAGTGTAGTTGAGTTGATGAAAAGATATGACAAATATGGTGTTTTTATGAGGATCTTGAATGTTCTGGTTAGATGATTTAACTTTTTTTTGCTTTTACAAGACCTAAATCTAAGCTCTTGTTGCCTTGAATTTTTTGCCAGGATCAAGCCGAATCTTCCAGATCCATAGTTTCTTCTGCTTCTTGTCTGTGGGGAATTTGAAAAAGGACAGTCTGGAGTTCTCGTCATATCGATCATCGTTCTCGCAATAAGGAACACAGCAGTGTCTATGTGATGATGAAGCCTTCGGTTTCGCCATAGACGCTGGACGCCATTAAATTTGCGGACTTAGTCTCGTTTTCGATTTCAAAATGGTCGCTGCGTGAATAATGTCTATGGAGGCCTAGAAGGCCAACGTCAGTAATAAAAAAACAGCGACACTAATCTTAGTCCTTCTTTACAACAATTGTTTAGCCGACCATTACCAAACCAATAGCATTCATGACGCAGCATAATTTACAACCTAAACAACACATCATTCTAACTAACGCATCACTACATATAACTCTAAATGAAGCTAGCATAAACGATAGAAAATGATGAATTATTTACAAGAATAAGTACACACAGAAGAGACAAACACCGCACTGGTAACGAATTGCAGGTTCCCTCCCCTTAGTCGCCAGACAGCCAAATTCCCCTTTTTAGGAAAACTTTCACAAAAATCATTTATCAACCTTTAGACAAAGAATTTTGGCTTACCTCAACAGGCCTATGAACTCTCACGAATACACACTCGTATCCGAATCCAGACTTTCACTCAAAAGTCGTCGCGGTTATAATTCAAATAATCACACCACCATAAATGAACACGAACCCTCTCAGCAATTCTATGAGGCGAATTCCGAAGCTGTTCGATGACTCGAATTCTGACGCTGTACGCAAACACATCTTATCTCGGCCGAGAAAGAAATACGAATAACCAGAGCAATCTCTGCCGTAAAAAAAAAGGTCAACACTGCAATCGAACCTATGAAAGCTGGGAAAAACTCGTGCAACGCGCTCCGCATAGAGTTCCGTAGCACTATACCGTAAATACCCATCGCTGTGTCAAGCAAAGGAAAATTCCACCCAACCACAGGCACACAAACGATCTCACCAACTGTCTTCGACAGACTTATCAGGCTGTCCGCCACCATATGGTCAAAACAAATGCATTGTGAGAAATAATGTGGAGTTCAGTGACTGTGTGCACCTCATTCAGCGTGGCTGAGACTAGTGAATATAGTCTCAGCAACAGGTTGGTCACGTGATAGCCTAAATTCTTCCATAACATGCATACCACCGTTCTGAACAGCCACGCTGAATGCCATATCACATCGTGAGTGTATTCCTCCGCTTGTTGTGATACACTCCATACTGGCAGCCATTTTCCCGTCAGTTCATTTTCTAAACATCGATTTCCCATGAATGTAAAACTTGTATGCGGTAAAATTCGAATCACAAGAGTGTAATATTGTGAACTCTACTAATTATAAGGACTTTGAATACAACAGCAATATTTATACTTCATTGAGCGAGTAAGGCAACCAATCCCGTCTGCATAATCTTCGATACACACAGAAACCCACTGAGTGCTTTTGCTGATGAGGAATCATTAATTTAATGTATGCTTAGAAGGATTAAACTTAGAAAAACTGCTTCTGAGCTATCCGATAATATCGAACTTCGGAATCGGACGGATTCCTACAGAAGAAACTTCCATTCGATTAACGTTCAACACAGACGGAATGTAGGTTAAATCACTTACTGACTCCATCAGTGGATACACGAATGATCGAAGTGTGGAGCTCGTCAAACAGTGTGAAGGCAGTTAGACCACAGGTTCCGGCCAGAAAGCATTTACTTGCGAGAGTATAACCATAGATTCACGAAACCAGCCCGGACCCATAGGAATCCTTTTCGCTGCGTTTATAGTAGGTCCAAAGATCGCGTGTATTACTACAGTAGTCGCCGCCTATAAAACACGCGGTTAATAAAAACAGCCGTTTTTTACACACAGTTGGTCCGGTCCGGATTTACCACTATATAACATATGTAAAATTGCGCCGGTTATTAAATATACAGGCGCCGTTTAATAAAAACACTTTCTGTTCTTTTTCTCGCTGTTCGGAGGGTCAGAGTCGATCTCTGGTTGTGAATTCTTGTCAGCAAACCGTTAGATGACAACTAAAGACGCTTCAGCGTTTGTGTGAACAGTGATTACACCCTTGTCAGCAAACCGTCAGATGTCAATTCAACACTGTCTAGTCTCGCTGGATAAGCAGTGAATCAGAAAATGGCTTTAACTTCAGCTCCAAAGAAAAGAAAAAGAACAGAAATGACACCCAAAGACAAAGTGGACTTGCTTGATCGCTACCGAGAGCTAAATTCTAAAAGTTTGAGGGAGGGTGCTGACATTTTGGGTGTGTCGGCATCATTTCTGTGCCAGACACTGAAAAAAGAAGATGAACTTAGGGCTGATATCGCAGAGGGCTCCAGTCAAGGCCAAAGGAAGCGTCGGCGCTGCGGGAAGGATAAAGAGACAGAAGATGGCTTAAAGCGGTGGTTCGACTCTATCCAAGCGCGCAACACACCTGTAAACGGCCCAATCCTGTGTCAGAAGGCGGAACAGATTGCTTCCCAGCTTGGTCGCTCCGAATTCAAAGCTACAAATGGGTGGTTTAACAGGTGGAAGAAACGCAACGGCTTGGTGAAGCGGGAAGTGCCGGTTAATAAAAACGCCGCTTATTAAAAACACTTTTGTTCGGTCCCAATGTGTTTTTAATAAGCGGCGACTACTGTATATATATATATATACACAATCGCACGTGCTCAAGGCAGTTTGCAACCTTATAGACACGTTCGCGCTAAAAGTAGTTCTCAAATGATTTCCTGAAAATCTCATAGATTAGTTTTATTAGAACACCAAATTTGTGTTTATCTATCGGGATAAATAATTGGAGTGAAATAGAATCGCCTCTTTTTACTCTCAATGGTCTTCTGATCATGTTGAATTTTGATTGGTAGAATCATTGGAATGTGGATTCGAAGTCACGTGACCAACCTGTGTCAGAGATACTACATCTCTGTGTTCAGAATGTGTGCACCTCCGTGTCTTTGTGACTTTGTCTTTTTGTCACCTCTCTCGGTCTCCCTTTTTCTGTTTGTCTCTCTGTATCTCCATCTCTGTCTCTCAGTATATGTCTGTATGTCTGTCCGTCCGTCCGTCCGTCTGTCTGCTTGCCTGATTGTGTCTCTGTCTCTGCCTGCCTGCCTGCCTGCCTGCCTGCTGTGAGAGCACATGTATGTGTATGTACGCACGTTTGCAAGAGCGAACACACTTGCTTATGAAATACCTAGAAACTGAAGCTTTTATGATTTCGAATACTTGATCAAAATCATGATATCCTGATACCTTAGCACATTGATTTCCTCACCGATAGGCCCTCCGGCACACCAAAGTCCCATTATTCAAACCCTGCCCTCCGGCACACCAAAGTCCCATTATTCAAACCCTGCCTACCATCAGTTCCAAACGCAGATTCATTGCTCTTGTCTTGCAAAGTACAGTGGGGTGAGCGACACATTGGTATGCAGCGCATGGGCAGTGCACCAGGTCCCCAGACATCCGGGAAAGACAGTGACGCCAACTGTGATGGAGTGGGCCTTCAAATTGACGTCAGCAGGATGGTGACGTAGTTTTTGCACCGTGGCAGCGGAGCGCGTTGCAGTGTGAAAGGGAGTCATTGAGGAAGATGTATCACGGTGGAAATTTTCGCTCAGGTGAACGCCAGGGTTTGGTTTTTTCCCCTGGCAGTGAAACTTCCAAAGAGAAAAAAATATGTTATGGCGACGTGAAGCACTTCCATTCATTCTGTTAACATGGTGAAAGAATGACATAAAAATGGTAAAATAATGTCAAAATATCGTACCAAAAAACTCTCATCTTTATAAGGACAGTAATAAGCCAAAGAAATAATCGGTTTTTTCATGTCTTCAGTACACGAGCTCGAAGTCAACAAGAGCTTCTAAAGACAAGACTGTGGCATTACATTCTAAATGTTGATAAGTTTGAGGGAAACTTTGAGGCAGAACGAAAAAGATGCAGCAATGACATCTTGCAAAGTATGTGTGCGCACCTCAGTCTGCGTATATGATCATGCTTTTGCATAATTATACATGCACAAATGGGTTTGTTTGCGTGCATACACGTATACATGTGCGTGCATGCGTGCGGATGTGTGATTTTGTTCGTGCGTGCGTCAAAATGTGTCTGCCTGCCTACTAAAAAGGGTATGTACATGCCATGTGACGATTTGATGTGCGAATACAAATATGCAGGCGTGCAGACGTTAAGTCTGGGAACGTCTTTGGGTCGAGAGAACTCCTTACTCGTGCATAACAGACAGTGGCGCCGGCGAGACTCCGACTGCGAGGGGGGGGGGGGGGGGGGGGCGGCTGTAAAAACCATGACTACGCCCCACCCCACGTAGTCACAGACGACAGGTCGTCACTGCACGTCAGGAAATGAGCCACGAAAACAACTTGCCCTGTTGAATTCCAGAGTAAGTGGAATTGCAAAGCGCTCGTCTCGCTAACCCTTCGTGCTACAGCTCCCAAGTGAGTCTCGCTAACCCCTCGTGCTACAGCTCCCAAGTGAGTCTCGCTAACCCCTCGTGCTACAGCTCCCAAGTGAGTCTCGCTAACCCCTCGTGCTACAGCTCCCAAGTGAGTCTCGCTAACCCCTCGTGCTACAGCTCCCAAGTGAGTCTCGCTAACCCCTCGTGCTGCAGCTCCCAAGTGAGTCTCGCTAACCCCTCGTGCTACAGCTCCCAAGTGAGTCTCGCTAACCCCTCGTGCTACAGCTGCCAAGTGTGTCTCGCTAACCCCTCGTGCTACAGCTCCCAAGTGAGTCTCGCTAACCCCTCGTGCTACAGCTCCCACGTGAGTCTCGCTAACCCCTCGTGCTACAGCTGCCAAGTGAGTCTCGCTAACCCCTCGTGCTACAGCTCCCAAGTGAGTCTCGCTAACCCCTCGTGCTACAGCTCCCACGTGAGTCTCGCTAACCCCTCGTGCTACAGCTGCCAAGTGAGTCTCGCTAACCCCTCGTGCTACAGCTCCCAAGTGAGTCTCGGCGTAAAAAGTCGTTTTCCATTACACGAGAACCTCGAAGCATCGGAGCGGCATGGCATTACCAACCCGAAAACAAGGTCTTTGCAATTTGAAGTTTTAGATTACTTTAGAAGATATGTCCATCATTTTAAAAGTGCGGTATTTGATCTGCTGGGTGCAGTACGTCACGGCACCTTGTCATCATCAACATCATCATCATCATCATCATCATCATCATCATCATCATCATCATCATCATCATCATCATCATCATCGTCATCTTTCTTCTTTTTCTCCTTCTTATTCTTCCTCCTCCTCCTCCTCCTCCTCCTCCTCCTCCTCCTCCTCCTCCTCCTCCTCCTCCTCCTCCTCCTCCTCCCCTCCTACTCCTCCTCCTCCCTCCTCCTCCTCCTCCTCCTCCTCCTCCTCCTCCTCTCCTCCTCCTCCTCCCCCTCCTCCTCCCCCTCCCCCCCCCCCTCCCCCCCCCCCCCCCCCTCCTCCTCCTCCTCCCCCTCCCCCTCCTCACCCCTCCCCCCCCTCCCCCTCCCCCTCCTCCTCCTCCTCCTCCTCCTCCTCCTCCTCCTCCTCCTCCTCCAGCTTCCATAGCCACTCTAGCTGTATAAGGCCGGATATGTCCTGCTTGAAAACGAATCTTAGCCCATGGCGATGAGCAGCAGAGATGGCCTGCATGTTGACCATCTTGTCAACGTAGCGGTTTGCAGTAAGATAACCTAGGATGTGGACAAGTTCCATGCAGCTGTTGGTCGTGATCCCTGCCCAGACCATTACACTGCCAGTCACCGTGCCGGTCAGGCTCCGCAATGCAGGCGTCCAGAAACTTCTCTGTAGGCAACTGTCTGACCCTCAGCCTCCCATCACAGAAGTCCAGGCGAAACTTGGACTCGTCTGAAAACGTAATATGCCGCAACCGACGTATTGTAATAGGCAGCGTGCTCACCAGCCAAAGTGAATTTTGCTTGCAGGTGATATTGACCTTATGGATAGGCATTAACAATGGATTTCAAGTTCTCGCCAATAGACTCTTTACAAGAGCCAGTGCTCATGGCATGGAAGTCAGTACAGACAGATTTAAGACCATGATGAACAACAACAGTGCCAGATTAATCGCGAATTGTGAGCCTCTGGAAGAAATGTCCAGCTTCAAATATATATGAGAGCTGTTTTTTAAATATTTGTTTTGTTTTTCGATGAGTATGTATGGGTTCGTCAAAGTTTACGATCTATTTTAGTTTACCAAGTATTCCACAGTAACGAAAAGCAGAGCATGAAATTGTTGTCATTGCATTTGATGACACTTACTTTCTAATTGTAATCATTCTGTTTTACTTGCCTTGTCAGAGTTAACAAAAATGTGCATCTGTCGTCGGTAAAGTATAATGGATAGGTGTCGTTTCAACAGTTTGAGTTTGTCCAGTCGGCCTCATGAACACGACAGAATAGAGGAAACGAATTTACACCTAGATATGGTGACAACGCTAGAATCAAAACGACATCTTTATTTTTACCTATATGAATTCACGGAATAAAACAAAAGCTACACACACTCGCATTAATACGCCTTCAACTGTGTGGTTCTTGCTGATGAGGACATCTGCATTTTATTCCTACCTTCATCTGAGTGATGATATTTTTGCTCCGACCCCCGACTCCCGACCTCCCCCAACCCCTTACCCCCACCCCCTTCTAATTTTGTGCTCTCGTTTTCTCACTTTGCTTCAGCACATCCTGGCGCTTTTTTCACTGTCGTCGCAAGACTTCCTGCAGGTTTCATCGCCGTGTCCCTGATGTTGTTGTTTTGTTCGTTTCTCTCACTGACTTCATTCTTTCCAGTTTGTCCAGAGACGCCTGACTGGGGGAAAAATGGCTACTACTGGCGCATCCTTCACTGAGAAATTAGCTAGATTTAGCCATTAGGAGACGTCGAGTTTTGGAGACAAATAATGAAAGACTATCGTGAAGGACCGCGCTTTTTCAGGTGTGTCTAGCTCTGCAGCTGTTAGTGTCACGGTTTTGTTAGTGGAGTACTTTAGAATCACGGGAAGTGGTGCTCCATTAGGCCACGCACGAAAAAAGAGTTGTGATTATGGTAACCCGACCGACCGTATTTTTCAGGCCAAGCATACACTTTTTTTTTACTCGCCAAAAAAAGGAGAAATCCAAGGTAAAAAAACAAACTACTTCATGCTGTCCCATTTTCACGTTGAGCGTTACTAAAGTATTGAAAAAAATCAGCGCAAGACCTTTTTTGGACTTAAACCCCCACCCCACCCCACCCCACCCCCTTTTTTTTTTGGGGGGGGGGGGAAGAAAGAGGTGTGATGGGGGCTTATAGCACTGTCATGATTTTATACTGCAAACCAGGGGCGCGTTCAACTCTTCTCTCCGAAGGCTTAGATAGAGTTGCATTTTACCTACAACGTAGAACTTTTGAACGACCTTATAGTGAAGTATAGTAAACCTTTGATATGATCTCTTTTGCGCCCCAGGCCGTTGCAGGCGAATAGATGCAGTGCCACGTATTATTTCCGCTAAAGAGGTTGTTTTGCGGTCGGTTGGTGCGTGCGTACGTGCATTATTCTGTGTGCAGAATAACTTAACTAGCTCCAAACAAATTCCAATGAAATTTAGTGCAACGTCAGGTTTTATTCAAGGAACAATCCACGAAATGTTGGGGGTTATATATTGTCTCGTTTTGGAACTACAGCCAAAAAGAGATTTTATCGCCGCGCTAAGGACGCCGTGTGCCGCAAGCCGGCTAATGCATTTCACGCTCAGAGACTGCTAACTGACGCTAAACTGCTGAAATTTATAGCGTCAGATTTGGCTAGCAGAACATGCTGCCTGAATTACACAGGCCATAGAAGAGTAGCCATCTATTCAACCACTGTAAGGCGTTACACACTAATCTTCTCGAATTTAGAGAAACAACGTCTTAAACTATACAAGCCGTATCGCCAGAGTACCTCCATGAACCACTAGCAGCGCTAAAATGTGGCTTTCTTTGCGGAGGTTTGCACTCTCAGAGTGCTATGTAATTTTTGAACTGTGGTCCAGAGAATTCACCTGAACACATGCTAAAGCATCAATCCACAAAAACTACCTTTGTGATGTGAGAAAACGAAGAAAGCGAGAAAGTGTGAGTAAGAAGAGAATGAACATTGTAAAACTCTCACAATCCTTTCAGACTGTGTCATTCAAAAGAAAAGCGAAACAGGTAGTTGACGTGTATTTGGGAACAAGAAGAACAGGGTCGCAAGGAATGCTGGTGGTGTTGTGGTGGAGCTGACCGCAGGAAGGAAGTGGGAAATAGAGAAACACCCGAAAAGGATGAATGATTACTTGTTTGTTTTATTCAATAGTATTGCTTTTCCTTTCCTCAGTGATGAAATCCACCGCTTGGATATGAGGACGAGAAACATCAAGCGGACACCTCAGCTTCCGAGGTCAATTAGAGGTAGAGCTAGCGGCTGACCAAAAAAAAGAAAAACAAGGAAGTCAGCGAGGATTAGGAGCCCTAGCCCTCTCGGGGAGGGACAGAAGATGAATGTCCCCAAGCGACAAAGCGTTCCATCACTTTAACGGTTGTGGGAGAAGGCAAGGAGACAATTCGTCTTGGCGCTTGTCACCTCAGGCAGCTGCGGACCAAACTTGGGCTTCCTGCACTTCATTGACACCCGCGGAGGGAGGATGTGGAGAGAGCGACCATGCAAGCTTTGACGCATGGGTTTGACGCAGGTCAGGTCATGGTGTGGATCGGTGATTTATATGTGCATTTGCAACATGAGTGGAAGGGTATTTTTCCTCTCTATGAATTTGCAGGATACCCCTCGGTAAATGTCTGAGATCATCAGGTGCTTGTGAGAAGCTGAATGTGTCAGTAGTCTCTGACTCAGAACTGAGTTTCTGACGGTGATGTGGGAATAGCAGAGTCTTCGATAATAGCAGATTTTACCACAATCACTCGACTTGCATAATCATCATATCATCCCAGTCAATCTGTGTGCGCGGTTTTGAAATTCAGTGCAAGCGTATTTAAAATCAAAACAGAAATTACAAACGGAAAGCTTTGTTGGAAGGAACACTTAATGTTGCTTGCTCACCAGCCATGAGAACTAAAAAATTTCTAATGGAAGAAAATGCGGTAGTCCTGACATTGATTTTTAATATTAAAATGTTTACGGAACATTTATAGCCGAGGATTTTTATTGCGTTTCACGCGCTTATACGCACGTGTATACAAAAAAGATATATAGACACGGCAATCTAAAGAATAGATCGCATCTCAATGCATTTCAACCAGGTAGACTTCATAGCTGTCTGTGTGTCTGTCTGTCTGTGTGTCTGTCTGTCTGTCTGTCTGTCTGTCTGTCTGTCTGTCTGTCTGTCTGTCTGTCTGTCTGTCTGTCAGTCTGTCCCTCCCTGTCTTTCTCTGTCTTTCTGTCTCTCTCTCTATCTCTTTCTCTCTCCCTCTTTCTCTCTCTTTCTCTATCTCTGTCTATTTCTCTCTCTCTCTGTATCTCTCTCTCTCTGTATCTCTCTCTGTCTCTGTCTCTGTCTCTGTCTCTCCCCCCCCCTCTCTCTCTCTCTGTCTCTCTCTCTGTCTCTGTCTCTCTCTCTGTCTCTGTCTCTCTCTCTGTCTCTCTATTTGTGTGTGTGTGTGTGTGTGTGTGTGTGTGTGTGTGTGTGCGTACGTGCGTGCGTGTGTATGCAGTGTGTCGCCATCAAGCAGACTGTGTGTGGATCTATTGCCGCACTGCTAGGTTCTGATCATGTGCTGGAACCGCAAGTTTAATTGAAGAGAGCCTGCCTAAGCTTATGCTACAAGCGGAGAGCGAACTTTCAACAACTCACTTTTTGAAATGTTGGCACATGAGAGGGAAATTTGATTGAAGACAATAACTTAGAAATGGGCCAGTCCACTGTCTGAAGAGGGAGGCAATGGTCGTCAGTTCAGCAACTTCGTCTCCAAGAGCAGAAAATCTCCTTCGAAGAGGGAGCGTGACTTTCGGAGACGACAAATGTTCCGGACAAGACGAAATGAAACTTTCCAGGTGACAGAAGCTGCCGATGTGTCCTCCAGTCTTTATCTTGACAAGAACGTTTCTCTTTGGTACGTAACATTCTCTTGTACCCCAGGGCTGGAACATGCCAAGAAACAGCACGTACGTAACTGCATCCCAAGTGATCCCAAGCAGCTCTTGAAAATCGTGAGACATCAGCGAGTAAGAAGTCGACGCGTGAGTTTGACGGAGAAAGCATACATCTCTCCGAGGAGACTGCTCGAAAACAGTCCATGAAAATGCATCGACTTAATTAACCCGAGAATTACAAATGTGTCTGCTTGAAAGATGATGAATAAGCCGATGAAAAGAGCCAGAACAAGATCATGCTATGTGCGTTCGAGGGCGCTATGCACTTTGGGTCTATCAACGTTTCAGAGACCTTTCGGCAGCTACGGAGAGGGGTCAGGAAACTATAGGGCCTGTGCATTATGAACACAGAGATTCACTAGTCTCAGCCACGCTGAATGGGGCCTGTGTACACGGTGTGATGCGTGTGCTGAACCCCTCAGTTTTTAGGTGAAGTGCTCTTCTTGCGCGCATTCAGCCTGCTGTGTTGACTGCTTTGCAAGATCTGCTCATCCGAAACACACAGCACCAAGTGACACGTAGATTTGTGTCTACTATGCGCTGGCAAACAATTTGTCACTGGTCAGTGTTGACTTGCCAGTTTGCACAACAAAATCTTCCAGAACCTGTCCATGTGGAACTGTCATTTCTATAATAATTTTGTGAGAGTTGCGTTTGAATCCTAGCGTGATGTCATGGATGACATTCGAATTTGATTATCATTTGACTGGTTCTTTTTTCAAAACTATTAATGTTCGATGGTGGCTAAATCGTTGCTGTTTGTGAAGACAAAGAAGTATTATTCATGCTTATGTTTTATATTTGGTTTTTAGGCGCGCATCCAGGACTAAATCCGAGAAACCAATGGATATTCAGTGTGTTGTAACTTGTAAGGATTGTCGGCAGTGCCAACGCCGTGTGGTGTTGTTATTGACAAACCGACCATGTTCATGCTGTTGTTACCTGCATAACCGTCCGAAGACATTTGGCTACGTCGTCGTCACCGGATACGGAGAGACTGAAAGTGATGGCTCTGGGATAATGAGAGCATTAGTTGACACTTTTTGCAATTGATTTTCTTTTCTTGGCTTGTTCTGCATTTCTTGCATTTCGGTCACACAGCCTGCTTGCATTGCTTGTGCCGTCATTACTTTTTCTAGAGTAATTATTGAGTATTGTAAGTTGATTTTTGTGAACTGTTTTGTCAATGAGCCTGCCTGCCTGCCTGAGTGTGTGTATGTGTGTGCGTGTTTGTGTGTGTATGTGTTTGCGTTTGTGTGTCTGTGTCTGTGTCTGCCTTCCTGCCTGCCTGCCTGCCTGCATGACTGTCTGCCTGTCTGTCTGTCTGTCTGTCTGTCTGTCTGTCTGTCTGTCTGTCTCATTTTTCTTTCACACTCTCTCCTTCCTCCTGGGGTGAATCATTCTGGAGCGCAACGTGTCTCTGTGCTAATGTTGTCTGATGAATTGCCCAAGAGGGGACAGGAGGAGTGACATTAACGTCCACAAACTTGTCGTCTGTCACTCTCTCCTCTCCAGACAGGGTTACTTGCACGTTGACATCCACATCACTTGTTCATGCGAGTTTGACCTTAACTACCCAGAACAGCTGAGTGAAGATGTCGGAAGGATAAAACCACCAAACGAACGAACACACAATTTGTAACGAACGAAATATC
>JAWQFJ010008002.1:62500-106226 GCA_034096865.1 Theodoxus fluviatilis | reverse complement strand
TGCCTTTAGCATTGACCCATTTGCAGATCGTGTGTGTGTGTGTGTGTGTGTGTGTGTGTGTGTGTGTGTGTGTGTGTGTGTGTGTGTGTGTGTGTGTGTGTGTGTGTGTGTGTGTGTTGTGTTTTGTTTTTGTGTGTGTGTGTTTTATACGCTTCTGCAATGCACTTTGCTCACATTTGCATGGTTCCATGTGTAAATAATTTTGCTCAATGTTCATGTATATACTTTGATGCTCCAATAGATGACCTTTCCCCACTGAGGTGGGACAGATTCATTGCATGCCTTTAGTATTGACCCATATGCAGATCGGGTATGTGGGTGTGCATGTGTGTGTGTGTATGTGTGTGTGTGTGTGTGTATGTTTGTGTGTGTGTTTATGTGTTAACGGTGTGTGTGTGTGTGTGTGTGTGTGTGTGTGTGTGTGTGGGTCTGTGTGTGTGTGTGTGTATGTGTTTATGTGTGTGTTTTTTAATACGCTTTTGAAATGCACTTTGCTCATATTTACATGGTTCCATGTGTAAATAATTTTGCTCAATGTTCGTGTATATACTTTGATGCTCCAATAGAAGACCTTTCCCCACTGAGGTGGGACAGATTCATTGCATGCCTTTAATATTGACCCATTTGCAGATCGTGTGTGTGTGTGTGTGTGTGTGTGTGTGTGTGTTTTGTTTTTGTTTGTTTTTGTATGTTTTTTTAATACGCTTTTGCAATGCACTTTGCTCACATTTGCATGAATCCATGTGTAAATAATTTTGCTCAATGTTCATGTATATACTTTGATGCTCCAATAGATGACCTTTCCCCACTGAAGTGGGACAGATTCATTGCATGCCTTTAGCATTGACCCATATGCAGACCGGGTATGTGTGTGTGCATGTGTGTGTGTGTATGTCTGTGTGTGTATTTATGTACTAACGGTGTGTGTTTGGGTTGGTGGGTCTGTGTATGTGTGTGTGTGTATGTGTGTGTGTGTGTGTTTTTTAATACGCTTTTGAAATGCACTTTGCTCATATTTGCATGGTTCCATGTGTAAATAATTTTGCTCAATGTTCGTATATATACTTTGATGCTCCAATAGACGACCTTTCCCCACTGAGGGGGGACAGATTCATTGCATGCCTTTAGTATTGACCCATTTGCAGATTGTGTGTGTGTGTGTGCATGTGTGTGTGTGTGTGGGGGGGGGGGGGGTTTGTGTGTGTGTGTGTGTGTGTGTGTGTGTTTTTGTTTTTGTTTTTGTGTGTGTGTGTGTGTGTGTGTGTGTGTCTGTATGTGTGTGTATGTGTTGACGGTGTGTGTGTGTGTGTGTGTGTGTGTGTGTGTGGGTTTGTGTGTGTGTGTGTGTGTGTGTATATGTGTGTGTGTGTGTGTGTGTGTGTTTTAATACGCTTTTGCAATGCACTCTGCTCATATTTGCATGGTTCCATGTGTAAATAGTTTTGCTCAATATTTATGTATATACTTTGATGCTCCAATAGATGACCTTTCCCCACTTAGATGGGACAGATTCATTGCATGCCTTTAGTATTGACCCATATGCAGACCGGGTATGTGTGTGTGCGTGTGTGTGTGTGGGTGTGTATGTCTGTGTGTGTGTGTGTGTGTGTGTATGTGTTAACGGTGTGTGTGTGTGGGGGGGGGTGTCTTTTTTTCCCCTTTGCATACGATTCTGCTTTGATACTCCAAATGCTAAGATATATGTATTTAGATTTGCATAAGAACCTTGTTAACTTGGAACCCCACCTCATCCCCCAAGAAAAAAAAACACAACAAAAAACACCTCCCCAATTGTTTATATTTTCGTGAAGCACACAAAGTAATACTTTTTTTAAGGTCATAGGGAACCCCTTATGTCATAGTTCTTTTTTTGGATTTCCAACCTTTGTATATAGCTTCCAGATTGCCTGAAGCCTTGTCTTTTGTCGGCATCGGCGAGGTGCGGCTAGGCTTTGACTGGCCCTACGTGTCATGGCTCAATTGTTCTGCCTTCTTTTTGTTTGTTTGTCTCTTGCCCTTTTTTTTCATAGATGTTTGAGGTCTACCAAAAGTCTTCTATACATGAATATCTCACATGTATACTCTTTTTCTGTATCCTTCTTTCAACTTCTTCCTTTCAACCATTGGTCCTTCTCTAACTTTCAAGTGGAAGAGATGAGAGATTTGCCCCACTGTGGTGGTATGAGTTTGATCCCCTTACCACAAGTCATCCCAACACCCATTTTAGGATGTTCCACACAGTCTCGAGACAGATCTTTTTTATATTCTAGGTCAAAAACATGACTAACATAAAGCTGATTTCAATCAATTGCCGGGGATTAGCCAACACTGAAAAAAGGAGAGATATACTGCACTATGTAAGAGGTGGAAACTATTCTATCATTTGTCTGCAGGACATTCATATTAACGAAAACACTGTGAACACCTTTCTACATGAATGGGGGTTAACAGGCATTGTGGCTCCATATACATCAGCAGCACGAGGCGTAGCCATCCTATTCAATAACACTTTTGATTACAGAATTTTGCGTACCACCATAGATACCGAAGGAAACTATATCATAGCTTCTCTTGTAATGGAGGAAAAGGAGGTGTGCATAGTAAACTTGTATGGGCCAAACTCTGACAATCCTATTTTCTATGAAAAACTCTTTCATAAGCTTGACATTAATACATCTACAATTATATGCGGGGACTGGAATCTAGTCCTTGACCCGCAACAAGATACAGATAATTATGTGGCAGTAAATAACCCAAAAGCAAGGGACACTGTTCTAAACTTTATTCACTTAAACAATTTTACTGATCCATACAGAATACAACATCCAAATATTAGAAGATATACTTGGCGGAAAAATAACCCTAAAAAACAGTCCCGGCTGGATTTTTTTCTCATTACTGAGGATATGCTAAACTACATGTCCAAAACAGATATCATTCCAGGATATAGAACCGATCATTCGGCTGTTACCCTAACATTAAATATATCGGACAAAAAGAAAGGAGCAGGCTATTGGAAATTTAATAACTCCCTTCTCCGTGATATAAACTACATTAAGATAGTAAAAGATACCTTTAAAGAAACACTAGATCAATATGCAGCGTTACCATATGATAGGAAAAACCTAGATTCAATAGATAAAAAGGACATTTACTTACAAATTTCGGATCAAACTTTTCTTGATATGATTCTCATGAACATAAGAGGAAAAAGTATAGCATATGGCTCGTGGAAAAAGAAGGAACAAGAAAAGCAAGAGGGGGAACTTAAAGAAGAAATAAAAGCAACCGAAGAAAAACTAGACTGCAGAACAGTGGATACTAACAAAGACGTTAATAAGCACCTAGAAAATCTTAAATCAAAACTAGAAACCATACGTGAAAAAAGAATGAAGGGTGTTATGATTAGATCCAGAGCACGATGGTACGAAAATGGAGAGAAACCTTCTAAATATTTTTGCAGTTTAGAAAAGAGAAACCACAGAATAAAAACAATCCAAAGGCTAACCGTAAATGGAAGGGACATAGAAGATACAGACGAAATTCTCAAAGAACTCACGAATTACTACAGTAATCTCTATGACATCAGACAGACTGATTCAGAATTAACCAGTGGACTTCTCAACGAACTAAACTTGCAGACATTAACAGAAGATGAAAAACAATCTCTCGAAGGCTCAATTACATTAACAGAATTAGCAACGACACTTCGTGAAATGAAAAATGAAAAATCCCCCGGTCTAGATGGTTTTCCTGTTGAATTTTTTAAGTTCTTTTGGAACGATTTAAAATATTTCCTGCTCAGAGCCATAAATGAAGCTTACGAAACTGGTTCCTTTTCAATTTCACAAAGAAGAGGAGTAATTACGTGTGTCCCAAAACCCAATAAAGAAAGAAACTTCTTAAGCAATTGGAGACCAATCACACTTCTCACTACCGTGTACAAAATGGCCTCAGGAAGCATTAGCAGAAGATTAAAAACGGTTTTAGGACATTTGATTCACACTAATCAAACAGGCTTTATCAAAGGGAGATACCTTGGAGATAATGTACGGCAAGTATTTGACACTATATATGAATGCAATGAAAAGGACATACCAGGACTGTTGCTCCTCATAGACTTTGAAAAAGCTTTTGACTCTCTTTCCGTCTCCTTCCTGTGCGATGTTTTGAAAAAATTTGGATTTGGAAGCAGTTTTCGAACATGGATGAAGCTTTTCTATACAGACATGACAGCATGTATAATACAGAATGGTCATCTATCTCAAAGCTTTCCCCTGAAAAGAGGCTGTAGACAAGGTGATCCGATCGCGCCGTATGCCTATCTCCTCTGCGCTGAAGTGCTAGGTCAAATGATTAGAGAAAACAAGCAAATAAAAGGTATCAGAATTGGCAACGTAGAATATAAATTGACTCAGTATGCTGACGACACTCAGATTCTCCTAGACGGTTCAGAAAGCAGCCTCCGAAACACTCTCAACACCCTTGATCTGTTCTTCAGGATATCTGGATTAAAAATAAACTTAGAAAAAACGAAAGCTATATGGATCGGAAGCAAAGTACGTAGTAAAGGAAAACTATGTACAGACATTAACCTGGACTGGACAAATGATAAGTTTACGGTACTCGGAATCCATTTAAATCCAAGGCTGACAAACATCACAAACTTGAACTTTGAAAGCAAAGTTCAAGAGATAAAACAGCTTCTGAACCAATGGAAGCACCGTAATTTAAGTCTCCTTGGTAAAATAACTGTAATAAAAACACTTGCCCTCTCAAAACTAACTCATGTGCTCTCCCTGCTACCAGACCCAGGAATAGAGAAACAAAAGGCCTTAGAAAAAATTCTATACAACTTCATCTGGAAGGGTGGACCGGACAGGGTCAGTCGAAAAACCCTGTGTCAGGAATTCTCCAAAGGAGGATTAAAAATGATAGATGTAAAGGCGTATACTGCAACTAGAAAAATAGCGTGGCTGCAAAGACTAATAGAAGGTGAAAGCACTTGGTGCTCATTGATAAAAAGCAAGTTTAAAAGAAAATTCAATGATATATCCTTTCTCAAGGTTGGCAGTAAGTTCCTTATAGATCTTCTTTCAGAATTCAAAAATCCCTTTTGGCAAGACATCCTGAAAGCGTGGGAGGTGTACATTAAAAACTATTCTAAGCGACAGTTAAGTTGTGAGGACGTTTTGAGTGAACCACTTTGGTTTAACCCAGACATACATGTCATATTCATAAAAGACTGGTATAACAAAGATATGTTATATATACGTGATATTCTTGATCCAACAGGAACATGGAAGACATTCGAAGAATGTAAAAGACAATTCGGCTTAGCAGGGACTTTTTTGGACTATGAACATCTTAAAAGAAAAATTCCGAAGGCATGGGTGGATATAATTCGTAATTCGGGCGGCAAAGTAACCCAGCAGCATCAACATCAAGTTTGCATCAGAAATCTAACATCAGCCAAAACAGGGTTAAGAAACATCTATAACACCATGATTCAAACTCGAGATATATCGACTGGTCAGAAGAAATGGGAGCGGAGTTATCCCAGCATATCATGGAATGAAATATGTGAAGCAACCAGGGCGGCCACAACCTCTACATACCTTAAAAGTGTCCAATATAAAATTAATAATCACATAATATATACAAATAGACTCCTCCACCGGATAGGAATAAAGAACAGTGAAAAGTGTGATTTTTGCGGAGAAGACAGCGAAACAATAACCCACCTATTTGTAGAATGCCCAATAATATGTAGCTTCTGGGCGGATATATCAGAATTCCTTCACAAGAACACAGACCTAACTTTACCAACGAGTCCTCAAAGTTTACTCTTTGGTACAGCTCCTCATAACAAACTGATTAATCACATTCTGTTGTTGGGAAAATCTTTCATTCACAGCTGTAAATATAGAAGTTGTCAACCAAACACTAAGGGCTTCCTTAACATTTTAAGACAAAACGGATTAATTGAAAAATTCATTTCCCAAAGCAGCAACAACACTGACGACTACATCAATAAATGGGGTGACCTGTGCAATATTTTAAGTGGTACTACTCCTGAATGTTAGCACGGGATAAACTCTCTCTCTCCCTCCCTCTCTCTCTCTCTCTCTCTCTCTCTCTCTCTCTCTCTCTCTCTCTCTCTCTCACACACACACACACACACACGCGCGCACACACGTGCGCGCACACACGCACGAGCGCACGTCACAATTACAAGTCTACACCATTCATCTAATCCTTCCTTTTCGATTTCGTTTTCGTAGAAGGATTAGCTCAGACATTTGTTTTTCCCTCAAATCCAACCCAATGAGGGACCCATGCCACCTCTGTCCATGCACCTTCTCTCCTCTCCCAGGCTCCCCCAACCCGTAACTGATGATGATGATGGTGATGGTACTGGTGATGATGATGATACTGGTGATGATGATGATGATGGTGATGATGATGATGATATTGTGTGATATTCATATTATTGATGCTATTTTCGTCTCTTTCTTGTTTTGCTTTCCTTGTAATTTTGTCCTTCTTGTGTATTTTCTAGACCCAATAAACTGATTAAAAAAAAAAAAAAAAAAAAATCTCATGGTAGAAAAAAAAAAAAAAAAAATTTCCCTCTCATTTTTCACAGAAAGGTAGGCAGACGGACAAAAACACACACAAACATACACACACACATACACACACACAAACACACACACACACAAACACACACACACACACACACAAACACGGAGACAGACAGACAGACAGACAGTCAGACAGACAGACAGACAGACAGACAGACAGACAGACAGACAGACAGACAGACAGACAGACAGACAGACAGACAGACAGACAGACAGACAGACAGACAGGCAGGCAGGCAGTCAGGCAGGCAGGCAGGCAGGCAGGCAGACAGACAGACAGACAGACAGACAGACAGACAGACACACACACACACACACACACAGACACACACACACACACACACACACACACACACAGACAAACACACACACAGACACACAGAAAGACAGACAGACAGACAGACACACACACACAGAAACACACACGCAAAGACAGACAGACACACACACAGACACACACAACACACAGACAGACACACACACATACACACACACAGAGACAGACAGACAGAAAGAAAGACAGACAGACAGACAGACAGACACACACACACACAGACAGACAGACAGACAGACAGACAGACAGACAGACAGACAGACAGACAGACAGACAGACAGACAGACAGACAGACAGACAGACAGACAGACAGACAGACAGACAGACAGACAGACAGACAGACACACAGACAGACACACAGACAGACAGACAGACACACAGACAGACACACAGACAGACACACAGACAGACACACAGACAGACAGACACACAGATAGACACACAGACAGACACACAGATACTGAGATGAGATGAGATGAGATTAGATAGGTAGATGAAATATATTACGTTTTCATTATCGATGCTTTTCAATCTTCTTATTAAACTGTAGTTGGGGTGAATGTACAGGACTGGGCAGAGGGCGGAGAGGAGTGGGACGCGTCCACTTCCACTCCACAAGAAGTGTCATCTTCCTCTACCAAAGACTGGCGCACTTCAAAGGCCTGATGCCTTCCTACAGCACGGACAAGAGTGGCTGTGGGTGTGGCTAAGGCTTGAGAGTGGGTGTGGCAGTAGACCTGGGTGGGAGTGGCTGTTGGAGGGTGTTAGGGCACTGCACAGAGGACAAGTGTGAAAGGTGGGAGGAGTATGGTGTATGGAACTGGGAGATGTTTTGGTAAGGAAAGGAGAGGACAGGTCTGGAATTGAAAGGGTACAGGGAGAGGAGTGGGGAGTGTTGATGAGGGGTGGAGGAAGGAGAGTGGAGGGATGCTGACCAGTGGCCAGACAACTTCACAGGAATGCCGCCTGCAGCCTGGCGCCTCCTGGTCACTCGCCGCAGACATTCCATTTCCGGTCCCGCACCACCCTGGTCTGGTCTCCGTTTCTCTCCACCCCCTACCCCGGTATTTCCATACCTCACCCCCATCTTTCCACCACCCCAGCACCTACCCCCTCTCTCGTTGTGTCTAACCACTGTTCTCCCTTTCTGTCCACTGCCCCCCCCCCCCCCACCTATCTCTCTCTCTCTCTCTCTCTCTCTCTCTCTCTCTCTCTCTCTCTCTATCTATCTATCTATCTATCTATCTATCTATCTATCTATCTATCTATCTCTCCCCCTCTCTCTCTCTCTTCTTATTGTGTATCTGTCTCAGTATGTGCTTACCTACCTATATCTCTCTCTTTCTCTTTCACCAACACCTACTGTCTGTCTTTCTTTCTGTCTGCTCTTTTTTCATCTTTACCTCAACAACTACCCTATTTGTCTCTTATTTAATCCTTCATTCCTCCTTTCTCATCCTCTTCCATGAATTTCTCTTCTTTCTTACTCCCACACCTCTCTCCAAGCAAACTGCTTTTTGTCCCCCCCCCCCCCCCCCCTCCTAGCGCTGCTTTTCATCCTCCCCGCCTCTTCGCAAAGATCTGTTCTACTGACCAGTGTCCAGTGCTGTCCCCAGACAGCTTGCCAGCTTGCCGAGGACAGGGTGGACGTTCTATGGAGGAGAGCGGACAGCGGCCCTTGGCCTGTCACTGACTGACTGACCAGTCTCCACTCCCCTTCCCTCCAGTGCGGTGCGGCACTGTTTCTCAATGGTATGATGAGGCACTGTCTGTGCAAGTCACTGTGAACATCTGCGTACGGAAAACCATTTCACACATTGCACACACTTCTACGTCTACATGATGGTCAGTGGGTTTTGAAGGAGACGTCCGTTGTGCCGGAAGTGAGGATGCAGGCCGAAGTCAGATGCGCAGAACCTGTGGGAAATAGGGCAGAATGCGGCCGTCTTTTAATCTGTGGGTGTTGCCATGCGCCATTTTCGCACACTTCGTTTGTTGTCGAGGCCTAACTTCCTCTCCAACCGCAGCTCCCCACGAACTGCTATAGATGATGCACGTCAGCACGCGCGCGCACCTCGTGGCACAGAGTGTGCGCATGTTTATTGCGTAAAAGCCTCCCAGCCTTGTGTGACCATGTAAGGCCTCAACCTGTGTTTACAAAAGTATTAGCATGAAATAAAAGGATGTACATATTTGTAAAGTATGTATACATACATGTTTACATATGTGGATCTACTTATTTCTTTACATGTAAACATATTAATGAGTACGTGTACAATCACGGACGACAAATGTCACAAATTTTATATTATTATTGTTGTTCCTAAATACCGCATTTGAATATTTAAAAGCAAACGTGAAAAGTATTACAAGGATTCCAAACTTGTTATGAAAATCAGCCGTTTAAAAGGAACGTTATCTGTAAAGATCATCTTTGAAAATAATCAGAATATCATGACTGGCTATTCAGTAAAATAACAATGATCCAACGGTCAAATTCATCTGACATGAAGAACGTAGCGGCGGAGGTTCCGACCGTAAAAGATAGTAATGTGCTAACTTAGCGTGTCCAATTCGGGTTCGGCAAAGAGCAACCTAATCTCTTCTTGATAACGAGGTAGAGTGGTCAACAGATTTCATGCATGCGTGCACGCAATAACGCACACAAATATACATGTCAACATGGATTATACCCACGTTGCGCTGTCTACTGGATTCTACTCACGTTGTGCTGTCTACTGGATTCTACCTACGTTGCGTTGTCTACTGGATTCTACCCACGTTGCGCTGTCTACTGGACTCTACCCACTTTGCGTTGTCTACTGGATTCTACCTACGTTGCGTTGTCTACTGGATTCTACCCACGTTGCGCTGTCTACTGGATTCTACCCACTTTGTGCTGTCTACCAGTGTCTACCTACTTTGTGCTGTCTACCAGTGTCTACCTACTTTGTGCTGTCTACCAGTGTCTACCTACTTTGCGCTGTCTACCAGTGTCTCCCTACTTTGTGCTGTCTACCAGTGTCTCCCTACTTTTTGCTGTCTACCAGTGTCTCCCTACTTTGTGCTGTCTACCAGTGTCTACCCACTTTGTGCTGTCTACCAGTGTCTCCCTACTTTGTGCTGTCTACCAGTGTCTACCTACTGTGCGCTGTCTACCAGTGTCTACCTACTTTGCGCTGACTACCAGTGTCTACCCACTTTGTGCTGTCTACCAGTGTCTACCTACTTTGTGCTGTCTACCAGTGTCTACCCACTTTGTGCTGTCTACCAGTGTCTCCCTACTTTTTGCTGTCTACCAGTGTCTACCCACTTTGTGCTGTCTACCAGTGTCTACCCACTTTGTGCTGTCTACCAGTGTCTACCCACTTTGTGCTGTCTACCAGTGTCTCCCTACTTTGTGCTGTCTACCAGTGTCTACCCACTTTGTGCTGTCTACCAGTGTCTCCCTACTTTGCGCTGTCTACCAGTGTCTACCCACTTTGTGCTGTCTACCAGTGTCTACCCACTTTGTGCTGTCTACCAGTGTCTACCTACTTTGCGCTGTCTACCAGTGTCTACCTACTTTGTGCTGTCTACCAGTGTCTACCTACTTTGCGCTGTCTACCAGTGTCTACCTACTTTGTGCTGTCTACCAGTGTCTCCCTACTTTGTGCTGTCTACCAGTGTCTACCTACTTTGTGCTGTCTACCAGTGTCTACCTACTTTGTGCTGTCTACCAGTGTCTACCTACTTTGCGCTGTCTACCAGTGTCTCCCTACTTTGTGCTGTCTACCAGTGTCTACCTACTTTGTGCTGTCTACCAGTGTCTCCCTACTTTTTGCTGTCTACCAGTGTCTACCCACTTTGTGCTGTCTACCAGTGTCTACCCACTTTGTGTTGTCTACCAGTGTCTACCTACTTTGTGCTGACTACCAGTGTATACCCACTTTGTGCTGTCTACCAGTGTCTACCTACTTTGTGCTGTCTACCAGTGTCTCCCTACTTTGTGCTGTCTACCAGTGTCTCCCTACTTTTTACTGTCTACCTGTGTCTACCTACTTTGTGCTGTCTACCAGTGTCTACCTACTTTGTGCTGACTACCAGTGTCTCCCTACTTTGTGCTGACTACCAGTGTCTACCTACTTTGTGCTGTCTACCAGTGTCTCCCTACTTTGTGCTGTCTACCAGGGTCTCCCTACTTTTTGCTGTCTACCAGTGTCTCCCTACTTTGTGCTGTCTACCAGGGTCTCCCTACTTTGTGCTGTCTACCAGTGTCTCCCTACTTTGTGCTGTCTACCAGTGTCTCCCTACTTTGTGCTGACTACCAGTGTCTACCTACTTTGTGCTGTCTACCAGTGTCTACCCACTTTGTGCTGTCTACCAGTGTCTACCCACTTTACGCTGTCTACCAGTGTCTCCCTACTTTGTGCTGTCTACCAGTGTCTACCTACTGTGCGCTGTCTACCAGTGTCTACCTACTTTGTGCTGTCTACCAGTGTCTACCCACTTTGTGCTGTCTACCAGTGTCTACCCACTTTACGCTGTCTACCATAGTCTCCCTACTTTGTGCTGTCTACCAGTGTCTACCTACTGTGCGCTGTCTACCAGTGTCTACCTACTTTGCGCTGACTACCAGTGTCTACCCACTTTGTGCTGTCTACCAGTGTCTACCTACTTTGTGCTGTCTACCAGTGTCTAACCACTTTGTGCTGTCTACCAGTGTCTCCCTATTTTTTGCTGTCTACCAGTGTCTACCCACTTTGTGCTGTCTACCAGTGTCTACCCACTTTGTGCTGTCTACCAGTGTCTACCTACTTTGCGCTGTCTACCAGTGTCTACCTACTTTGCGCTGTCTACCAGTGTCTACCTACTTTGCGCTGTCTACCAGTGTCTACCTACTTTGTGCTGTCTACCAGTGTCTCCCTACTTTGTGCTGTCTACCAGTGTCTACCTACTTTGTGCTGTCTACCAGTGTCTACCTACTTTGTGCTGTCTACCAGTGTCTACCTACTTTGCGCTGTCTACCTGTGTCTCCCTACTTTGTGCTGTCTACAAGTGTCTACCTACTTTGTGCTGTCTACCAGTGTCTCCCTACTTTTTGCTGTCTACCAGCTTTGTGCTGTCTACCAGTGTCTACCCACTTTGTGTTGTCTACCAGTGTCTACCTACTTTGTGCTGACTACCAGTGTCTACCTACTTTGTGTTGTCTACCTGTGTCTCCCTACTTTGTGCTGTCTACCAGTGTCTACCTACTTTGTGCTGTCTACCAGTGTCTCCCTACTTTTTGCTGTCTACCAGCTTTGTGCTGTCTACCAGTGTCTACCCACTTTGTGTTGTCTACCAGTGTCTACCTACTTTGTGCTGTCTACCAGTGTCTACCTACTTTGTGCTGCCTACCAGTGTCTCCCTACTTTGTGCTGTCTACCAGTGTCTCCCTACTTTTTACTGTCTACCAGTGTCTACCTACTTTGTGCTGTCTACCAGTGTCTACCTACTTTGTGCTGACTACCAGTGTCTCCCTACTTTGTGCTGACTACCAGTGTCTACCTACTTTGTGCTGTCTACCAGTGTCTCCCTACTTTGTGCTGTCTACCAGGGTCTCCCTACTTTTTGCTGTCTACCAGTGTCTACCTACTTTGTGCTGTCTACCAGTGTCTACCTACTTTGTGCTGTCTACCAGTGTCTACCTACTTTGTGCTGTCTACCAGTGTCTACCTACTTTGTGCTGTCTACCAGTGTCTACCCACTTTGTGCTGTCTACCAGTGTCTACCTACTTTGTGCTGTCTACCAGTGTCTCCCTACTTTGTGCTGTCTACCAGTGTCTCCCTACTTTGTGCTGACTACCAGTGTCTACCTACTTTGTGCTGTCTACCAGTGTCTACCCACTTTGTGCTATCTACCAGTGTCTACCTACTTTGTGCTGTCTACCAGTGTCTCCCTATTTTTTGCTGTCTACCAGTGTCTACCCACTTTGTGCTGTCTACCAGTGTCTACCTACTTTGTGCTGTCTACCAGTGTCTCCCTACTTTGTGCTGTCTACCAATGTCTCCCTACTTTGTGCTGACTACCAGTGTCTACCTACTTTGTGCTGTCTACCAGTGTCTACCCACTTTGTGCTGTCTACCAGTGTCTACCCACTTTACGCTGTCTACCAGTGTCTCCCTACTTTGTGCTGTCTACCAGTGTCTACCTACTGTGCGCTGTCTACCAGTGTCTACCTACTTTGTGCTGTCTACCAGTGTCTACCCACTTTGTGCTGTCTACCAGTGTCTACCCACTTTGCGCTGTCTACCAGTGTCTCCCTACTTTGTGCTGTCTACCAGTGTCTACCTACTGTGCGCTGTCTACCAGTGTCTACCTACTTTGCGCTGACTACCAGTGTCTACCCACTTTGTGCTGTCTACCAGTGTCTACCTACTTTGTGCTGTCTACCAGTGTCTACCTACTTTGTGCTGTCTACCAGTGTCTCCCTATTTTTTGCTGTCTACCAGTGTCTACCCACTTTGTGCTATCTATCAGTGTCTACCCACTTTGTGCTGTCTACCAGTGTCTACCCACTTTGTGCTGTCTACCATAGTCTCCCTACTTTGTGCTGTCTACCAGTGTCTACCCACTTTGTGCTGTCTACCAGTGTCTCCCTACTTTGCGCTGTCTACCAGTGTCTACCTACTTTGTGCTGTCTACCAGTGTCTACCTACTTTGCGCTGTCTACCAGTGTCTACCTACTTTGCGCTGTCTACCAGTGTCTACCTACTTTGCGCTGTCTACCAGTGTCTACCTACTTTGTGCTGTCTACCAGTGTCTCCCTACTTTGTGCTGTCTATCAGTGTCTACCTACTTTGTGCTGTCTACCAGTGTCTACCTACTTTGTGCTGTCTACCAATGTCTCCCTACTGTGCGCTGTCTACCAGTGTCTACCTACTTTGTGCTGTCTACCAGTGTCTACCTACTTTGTGCTGTCTACCAGTGTCTACCTACTGTGCGCTGTCTACCAGTGTCTCCCTACTTTGCGCTGTCTACCAGTGTCTACCTACTTTGCGCTGTCCACCAGTGTATACCTACTTTGAGCTGTCTACCAGTGTCTCCCTACTTTGTGCTGTCTACCAGTGTCTCCCTACTTTGTGCTGTCTACCAGTGTCTACCTACTTTGTGCTGCCTACCAGTGTCTACCCACTTTGCGCTGTCTACAAGTGTGTATCTACTTTGTGCTGTCTACCAATGTCTCCCTACTTTGCGCTGTCTACCAGTGTCTTCCTACTTTGCGCTGTCTACCAGTGTCTCCCTACTTTGTGCTGTCTACCAGGGTCTCCCTACTTTGTGCTGTCTACCAGTGTCTACCTACTTTGTGCTGTCTACCAGTGTCTCCCTACTTTTTGCTGTCTACCAGTGTCTACCTACTTTGCGCTGTCTACCAGTGTATACCTACTTTGCGCTGTCTACCAGTGTCTACCTACTTTGCGCTGTCTACCAGTGTCTACCTACTTTGTGCTGTCTACCAGTGTCTACCTACTTTGTGCTGTCTACCAGTGTCTACCTACTTTGTGCTGTCTACCAGTGTATACCTACTTTGCGCTGTCTACCAGTGTCTCCCTACTTTGTGCTGTCTACCAGTGTATACCTACTTTGCGCTGTCTACCAGTGTCTACCTACTTTGTGCTGCCTACCAGTGTCTACCTACTTTGTGCTGTCTACCAGTGTCTACCTACTTTGTGCTGTCTACCAGTGTCTCCCTACTTTGTGCTGTCTACCAGTGTCTCCCTACTTTCTGCTGTCTACCAGTGTCTACCCACTTTGTGCTGTCTACCAGTGTCTACCCACTTTGTGCTGTCTACCAGTGTCTACCTACTTTGTGCTGTCTACCAGTGTCTACCCACTTTGTGCTGTCTACCAGTGTCTACCTACTTTGCGCTGTCTACCAGTGTCTCCCTACTTTGTACCTCGATTACCCTAACCCAATTCAGTTTTACTGCTGGACTTTCTTTCACCATCATTATAGATAGGCCTGTTTTGGCATTCTGTTGACCGGCATTTTACAGAGCCGTAGCCAGTATTTTACTGCTAGCATCAGAAGATTTTGTGCTCACGTTTAAAAACCGCTTAAAGGTAAAAGGGTAAAGGTGTGATTTTATATAGCGACTTACACCCTTTGTCTGGGTCTCAAACCGCTTTACACTTTTCCCCCTGATCACTGGGCATGCTTGATCAATCCTCACAACAAACATAGTGACAGACATTTAAGACGCACACAGGCAGGTACCAGCACCAACTCTGCTCCCTGGGGAGTATTCCAACCCGATAATGGCACTTGGCCGCATACAAAGGTTAATCGCACTACGTTTTGCCAACAGGTACCCGGTTTTACTCCTGGGTGGGGAGAAGCAATGCGAGTTAAGCATCTTGCTCAAGGATTAAACCTTGGGAACCGCGCAGCTTCGAACGCCGTACCCACTGGCCGCAAGCGACTGTAGGTCCAGCGCGCTAACCACTCGGCCACGAGCCCCACATGCGAAAATGTGTGCTTTTTCGATACATTCTTTTATCTCTAGTCCCCACAATTCAGATCCATATAGTAGTGAGATATGTACTTGGGCATCATACATTCGACAAAATACTGATGTATTTATCGTGTGAAGATTCCACATTGTCTTCAGCAACTGCACAGTTTTCTTCTTAGTGTTTACACACAGACTATCAAGGGCAGATGTTACTGATAGTTTAGTCGTAAGTAAGAAACCCAGATATCTATACTGGTTGACGACTTCCAAGTCAGTGCCTCCCAGGGACCATCTTTCCCCTCGACCAAGAAAGCCCAGAAAGCCTCCTCTTCGAAAGACCATGACTTTTGTTTTATCTGCATTTATGGACAGACCAATTGTTTCAGAGGCATGGTAGAGGTTGTCAATGTGGCGCTGTAAGCCAACTGGCGTGGTGGAAAGCAGCGCTACGTCATCCGCAAAAATCAAGGAAAAGACGTCTTCCGATCCAGGTAGTAGCTGGACACCATGTCGCCCATGCCTATGGATATATCTTACGACATGGTCAATAAAGAGGCAAAAATTACGGGAGACTCGACTGCCCCCTGTCTCACGCCGACCGAGCAGTAAAAAAAAATCCGAAGTGGCACCGTTCCACCTTACACTTGCTTGTACATGTGAATATACACTTTGTAACTTGACCTGTCAACAGAGTCGAAGGCCTTTTGGTAGTCGACAAAGGTAACATAGAGTCTCCCACGGCCACTGCCATAGACGTGCTTGAGTGCCACAGAAAATAGAGTGAACACATGATCGATAATTGAGTGATCAGCTCGAAAACCTGCCTGCTCAGCGGAGAACTTGTGGCCCTCTTCTGCCCAGGTTCGGAGACGATTAGTTAAAATGGACATAGAGATTTTGCTGACGCAGCTCAGTAATGATATACCTCTATAGTTCTTTAGACATGACATATCACCACTTTTGTGGATAGGAATAATGACAGACTTAGACCAACTCTGAGGGAAGTATTGCTTTTCGTAAAGAAGATTGAAAAGCGTCACAAGGAAAGGAGTTACATAGCCACTTGCAAATTTTAGAAAATCTCCAGGTATATCATCAACTCCCGCAGCCTTCCTGGGTCTTAACCTAGTTACTGCAAGCCTAACCTCCTCTTCTCTAATCGGTGCGTCGAGTTTTTCGTCTTTAACACGGAGTGGGGTACAAATGACATGCGTGCAGAGTTCATCTTTGTTGAGCAGACTTTGGAAGTAATTTTCCCAAACTTTCACGTCTATTATAATGTCTGGAGATCTTCTCTTCGTGGCTTTCCGCACCATAGGCCAGAAAACAGCCGAATTCTTTAAATTATTAATTATTGTTTGGCACATTGTTTGATTATAGTTTCCTTTCTTTTCCCTGATGAGTTTTTTATATTTATTTCTCATCTCGACATACTGCGCCCTGTCTAATGATAGACAGCTTTTGTTAGCTTGATAAATCGCTTGTCGCGCTATGCTTTTGGCACACTGACATTCTATGTCAAACCATTTAAAATGACTCTTCCCTCTGTGGATTCAAATTAAAAGTACGTTGCATAGATGCTGCGCTTGAATGAATTGCTACTAGCACATGACCATGAAGTGACTCTATAGTTTTATATATCTTGCACATCTCCTCTCTTGTGCAGTGGGATAATGATTGATCTTGACCATGCCTAAGGGCAACGATGGGACTCGTAGAGTACATTAAACAATTTTGTCAGGAATGGGATGATTTGAGAGAGAGAGAGAGAGAGAGAGAGAGAGAGAGAGAGAGAGAGACAGAGACAGAGAGACAGAGAGAGAAAGAGAGAGGGGGGAGGGAGGGAAGGAGGGTGAGAGAGCGCGCGCGCGCGCGAGAGAGAGAGAGAGAGAGAGAGAGAGAGAGAGAGAGAGAGAGAGAGAGAGAGAGAGAGAGAGAGAGAGAGAGATTACATAGACACAAAATGTTTTGATCATCCCGGCGTGACCAGTAGAAGTCTGCATGCAGAGTTGAGATGCACCAGATGAGATTCGCTAGGCGATATTCAGGGACCTACTACATCCACAACGTCTACTGCTACTTCTTCTACCACTACTGCTACCACCACCACTACTACTACTACTGCTGCCATCACCACCACTTCTACTGCTACTTCTTCTACCACTACTGCTACCACCACCACTACTACTACTACTACTACTACTACTACTGCCATCACCACCACTTCTACTGCTACTACATTTACCACTACTGCTACCACCTCCACCACTTCCACCACAATTACTACTACTACCACCACCACCACTACCACCACCGCTACCACCACCACTACCACCACCACTACTTCAGCAGTTACCACTTCTGCCACTGCTGCTGCCACCACCACCATCACCACCACCACCACCACTACACCTACTACTACGGCTGCTGCTGCTGCTGCTACCACCACTACTACTGCTACTACTACTACTACTGCTGCTGCTGCTTTTGCTACTACTACTACTATTACTACTACTACCACTACTACTACTGCTGCTGCTGCTTCTGCTACTACTACTATTACTACTACTACTACTACCACTACTGCTACTACTACAACCAGCACTACTACTATTCCTACTGCCAAAAGGACCTGTTATTAATTTGCCGTTGCATAAGATTGTTGTTTTTGTCGATATGTTTTAACCATTATTGTTGTCATCAGTATTGCTGGTGTTGTCACTGCTTCAATTGCAGTTGCAAATATCTGTGTAATTCACTTGAATTAGATCTTGGCAAACAACCCCCCTGCGGACTGGGGTAAGAATTGACCCACAGTATCTCTCTACGCGATCCGAAAGAGACGACTAAGTATGGGAGATGGGGACGATCTGCTCTCATTCCAACCAACTCTACTACATGTAGTGATCAATAGCCTTACACAGGACACAAAGGCTGACTCGAGAGGCTGTAAAACTCCATCCTTATCGTCATCATCATCATCATCATCATCATCATCGTCATAATCATCATCATCATCATCATCATCATCATCATCATCATCATCATCATCATCATCATCATCTTTTGCAAATTCTTTGCGCGCTATGGGAAAGCTGACAAGATGTGGAAACGGCGTACAACACACTCGGGGGGGGGGGATTGAGTTGCCTCTCGTACGTTGTGCTTAATATTTCCTCCATTTTGATCTCAGTCTTCTCAGCCAGTCAGCACAGCTTCAAGGGCGAGCGTGGGCAAACACTGGTATGTCCAAGTGTAAACAGCATGACTAGTGTCAGTGAGTTCGTCTGAATGTGGCTTGTTTTGTACGCGTAACTGAGAACCGGCCCAATGAAGGGGTGGTGACCCGTACAGCTGCTCCGAGCCATGAGGGTCATCGCAGGGAAGCTTGTGAGTAGCGCTGGCAAGTTTCTGCTTGCGGTCGCATTCTCCCTTCGGACCTTTTTTTAGCGCTCGATCTCCGGCACACCTCTGCCCGGAGAAGACGGAAGTCACGTGACGAGCTGTTGCAGGTTGCTTGCCTGCCTGGATGTATGTCAGAGGTCATTGACTGGCAGGCATGCGCGTTACGTGTGGCCTGACCTACTTCGCCAACGCTCCTCTCCTCTCACATAGCCCTTGAGTCAGCCAATCGTGGCGCACGCAGCGTCTCAGCTCAGCCAATGGAAAAAGAGGGAGGTTGAAGGCGCTACACAAAAAGCACACATGCGAACACAGTGGCAACGGGTCCGTCATTCACGCATGGAGGCTATGCAGCTGGAGAGTAGACGCCGGCCGTGGAGATGACGGGCTGATAGTTGCGGTTGCTTCTGGAACCTGCTGGCCTACTTCCTCTATCCCGACTTGTCACTGAACGCTCTGTGCGCTCAGTCAGTCACATGCTCACTTCAGCCACCACCTCGTCTTTTCCCCTGCTGTTCTGTCCACAGCACAGGCAGAAGATGGTCGAGCAATGAGACAAACATGGAGTAACACTAGTAACAGAAGCAGCTGGAGAGAGAGAGAGAGAGAGAGAGAGAGAGAGAGAGAGAGAGAGAGAGAGAGAGAGAGAGAGAGAACGAAAACGTTATTGCTGCATGGGGTATCTGGCCCATTGCAAAGTGTACATTATCAAAAAAGTTTCAATACCACAATGCACAACAGTGAATACATGCTGCAACTACCAACATTGGTGGGTCTAGCGGTTGGTCTCTCTGGGAACAATACTTGAACTAATCACTAAACACAAGGTGGTTCATTTCTCTGCTCTTATCTTAATTAAAGGAATAATATCAACATTTAGAAACATTACGAACTGTCAGAATTCTACAGAGAGACAGAAAGAGAGAAAAAGAGAGAGGAGGGGAGGTAGAGAGAGAGAAAGAGAGGGAGGGAGAGAGAGAGAGAGAGAGAGAGAGAGAGAGAGAGAGAGAGAGAGAGAGAGAGAGAGAGAGAGAGAGAGAGAGAGAGAGAGAGAGAGAGAGAGAGAGAGAGAGAGAGAGAGAGAGAGAAAGAGAGAGAGTAAGAGAGTAAGAGAGAGAGTGAAAGAGAGAGAGAAAGAGAGAGAGAAAGTGAGAGAGAAAGTGAGAGAAAGTGAGAGAGAAAGTGAGAGAGAAAGTGAGAGAAAGTGAGAGAGAAAGTGAGAGAAAGTGAGAGAAAGTGAGAGAGAGAGAGAGAGAGAGGACTGATGGGAGCAGGTGCAAAGAACGTTTGCGTGTGTGTGTGTGTGTGTGTGTGTGTGTGTGTGTGTGTGTGAGTGTGTGTGTATGTGTGTGTGTATGTGTGTGTGTGTGTGTGCGTGTGTGTGTGGTGTGTGTGTGTGTGTGTGTGTGTGTGTGAGTGTGTGTGTGTGTGTGTGTGTGTGTGTATACATGTGTGTGTGTGTGTGTGTATACATGTGTGTGTGTGCGTGTGTGTGTGTGTGTGTGTGTGTGTGTGTGTGTACAGTCACAAATTGAATCGTGAATAATCTTGGATAGAGTTTGACATGTAAACATTTCTTCGAACACAATATGGAGAAGTCGCTGGCAAGTGGAATAGGTCAAATGAGTGATTATGGTGGAGAAAAGGCTTTGGGCAGGTGATTATAGAGTTTGTGAAGAGGAAAGAAAAGCACGCAGACTAAGAAGAGATTAGATAGACTGTTAGCTTGTTAAGCACATGGTGGTCTGCGTATCGAAGACTTTTATGTTGCCACCAAGTATGTAACTTAATAAACACGTGGTGGTCTTCATATAGAAGATTCCTTATGTTGCCACCATGCACATTATTATGTATAGCTAGGGAAAAAGAAAACAGAAAAAAGTGACCAGAGTCTGTCCAATTGTATTCTCTCTCAAGAAATGAAGGCCCTGAAGAGGGCCGTTTCCAGAGTAGGCGTAGGCGAGCTTTCGGAGGGGATACTCCTTCTTCAGGCCAAGTGGTAAGGGGCTGGCAGGGGTAGGGTTTAAATAGAGGACTATCAGGTCTGGCGGAGGCTTGTGCAACGCAAGCCGTCCGGGAAAAGCAGGAGTGGAGTGGTGCTAACAACAGTAGAAGGACAGCCCCTACAGGTGAGAGCACGGGGAATCCGTGCCCCAGGGTGGGCTCATCGGTAGTGAGCCATGAAGCCCGTGTCCCGTTATTATGTATGTGTAGTAACGTTACTTGGGGCTGGTTGCAGGGACTGTAGCGACCAGACTCTTTCTACGCGCGGGCTGGGCGCAACCTTCCAGGCCAAGGTTGGATCTGAATGTTCTGACCCTGTCCTGATGCTCCCAGTAGCTTCTTGGCATCCTGGGGCCGTCCCTGGCTGAGCTACTGGAGCAGTCCCTGGCTGAGCTACTGGAGCAGGCCTCTGGTTGAGCTACTGGAGCAGGCCCCTGGCTGAGCTACTGGAGCAGTCCCTGGCTGAGCTACTGGAGCAGTCCCTGACTGAGCTACTGGAGCAGTCCCTGGCTGAGCTACTGGAGCAGTCCCTGCCTGAGCTACCGGAGCAGTTCCTGCCTGAGCTACTGGAGCAGTCCCTGGCTGAGCTACTGGACCAGTCCCTGGCTGAGCTACTGGAGCAGTCCCTGGCTGAGCTACTGGAGCAGTCCCTGCCTGAGCTACTGGAGCAGTCCCTGCCTGAGCTACTGGAGCAGTCCCTGCCTCAGCTGCTGGAGCAGTCCCTGGCTGAGCTGCTGGAGCAGTCCCTGGCTGAGCTATTGGAGCAGTCCCTGCCTGAGCTACTGGAGCAGGCCCTGTCTGAGCTAGTGGAGCAGTCCCTGCCTGAGCTACTGGAGCAGCCCCTGTCTGAGCTACTGGAGCAGGCCCCCCAAGCCCCGCAGACTGATTGGGGATATGGAGATTGAGTGGGGATTTGGAGCGGTTCGACTTGTGTATCTATACATTGCAACAGAACGGCACTTGTGTATCTATACATTGCAACAGAACGGCACCACTTCATATTTCAACGTTACATATTTATGCCACGACACATGTAATGTGTAAATATGTAATGTTTCATTAGAAATATCAGTTTTGGAGAGAAAAAAGACACATAAACTATCGTAAGGTCGGGGGGGGGGGGGGGGGGGGGAAGCAAGCTATAAAACAAAACAAATAACAACAACAACAACACTGAATAGCTAAATAAAGAAAATATGTTGATACGTGATGTGTGCTTCTCTTCTACGAATTTCAAAACACCTAGCGTCATGTGAAATGCACTAACTGCCAGTTATTCGTAGAACGTAAACAAAGGAATATACAAAATGTAACAGGAACTTAAAGAATTTAAAAAGTAATTTCAATACATCTACAATCATTTTTAAAGGTTAGCGTCAGTCACAAAGGTATTTTTGTATTTATTGCTATGTATCTATCTACTCATGAATATTTTTTTCGTTCCATCGCTCGATGTTTCGGATTAAACTTTACGCTAAATGTTGCGTTTTCATATAGTTGATACTCCTCAAGGCATGATAATGTGATGCTTATGTTTGACATGCCTGATCTTCTAAGATACCAGTCAAAATACTGGTAACATAAAGGCTTTTCCACACGCGGACTTGCAGGCTGCTTGGCGTGGACAGCTGGCACTGCCGAGCGCCGAGGATGCTGGCTGGAGGCAGGAGCCACGCCAGGTGAAGAGGTGGAGAGGTGGGTGCCGCGGACAGCGCTTGCTGTCCTCGGCAGGAACGCTTCGACCCTATTGCTCACCTTTTCAGGCTCTCACTTGACATGGGGAAATTACCAGATGAGTGGAAGCAAGCCCTAGTCACCCCCATCCACAAAAAGGGAAGCAAGACAACAGCCAGCAACTATCGACCTGTAAGCTTGACATGCATCCTCTGCAAGGTTATGGAAAAGCTGGTGAGAGACAAAATAATGAGCCATTTACAGAGCAACTCGCTTATCAGCAAAGAACAGCATGGTTTCATCCCGGGGAGGTCGTGCGTCACGCAACTTCTGGAGGTGTTGGACACGTGGACAAGCATTCTCGACGAAGGAGGAGGGGTGGATATTGTCTACATGGACTATCAAAAAGCGTTTGATTCTGTGCCCCACCGACGTCTACTGAAGAAAACGGAGGCCTTTGGCATCAGAGGTAAGGTACTGAAGTGGCTGGAAAACTTTTTGACAGACAGGAAGCAAAAAGTCGTCGTGAACGGCACACAGTCGCAGGAGGCGCAGGTGACCAGCGGGATCCCACAAGGATCTGTAATCGGGCCGATAATGTTCGTCCTCTTCATAAATGACCTTCCCACCATCACAAAGTGCCCAGTCAAAATGTTCGCAGACGATACCAAGCTGTACACCAGGAGTGACGTTGAGGGGGGACCGCAGGACTTACAAACCGACCTTGACAAACTACAGATCTGGTCTGAAGAGTGGCTTCTAAAGTTCCACCCGCAGAAATGCAGTGTTGTGAAGATGGGGTCCAAAAAGACACAAGCGACATACTTCATGAACAGTAAAGATGCTGATGGAAAACCCCAGAGATTGCAGCTTGCGGAGAGTGGTGCAGAAAAGGACCTCGGAGTGATGATTGACAGCACTTTATCCTTCAAGGACCAAGTAGCACATGCAACATCGAAGGCAAACCGTGTCATTGGAGTCATCCGCCGGTCTTTCGACTATCTGACAGAGCAGACCTTCGTCCTGCTGTACAAAAGCTTGGTGAGACCCAGATTGGAGTACGGCCACTGTGTCTGGCAACCACACATGAAAACGCTATGCAGTGACATCGAGGACGTTCAGCGTAGGGCAACCAAACTGCTGTCATCACTCAGAAACAAGACGTACCCAGAGAGACTCCGAGCACTCAAACTCCCAACCCTGGAGCACAGACGCAAGAGAGGAGATATGATAGAGGTGTACAAATACCTCCATGGTTACTACGATGTGCAGAAACCAACGTTCAAGCTGTCCAGCAACACTAAATTGCGTGGAAACTCGCTGAAACTCCATAAAGACAGCTTTCGGCTGAACATCAGGAAGAACTTCTTCTCACAACGTATCATCAAAACCTGGAATAACCTACCAGATGCAGTTGTCACAGCTGCCTCAGTCCATGACTTCAAAGTTGCACTCGACGAACACTGGAAAGATCTCCCCACCCTCTACACACCAGAATGCCAAAATATGCAATAGATCTAGTAGTTAGCCCGCCACGCATTGCAGCAAAGTTAGTTTATCACATGGAACGTCGAACAGGCCTCACAAAAGGCCTCAAACGTCGTAAAAGTCAAGTCAAGTCAAGCTTCCGCCATTCTCTCGGCCGACCTGGCAAGTCTGTGGAGGCCTTCCGCCCGCAGGTGTGCGTTGTAAAGGTTTCAGTGCTCTGTATCATCTTGTTTCACTTTTTAATGTTTGTTCCATGTGTGTCTTTGCTGCGTATTGTTTCTGCGATTTTCTTCCGTCATGGATAGAGGGTATATTTGTTTAAAAAATCATTGTCCACATCTTCATCAGTCATACACACACACACACACACACACACACACACACACACACACACACACACACACACACACACACACACACACACACACACACACACACACACACACACACACACACACACACAAAGACAACTGTTCTATGCTTTTCTCAACCACACATCGCTCATTTCACCTTTTACATCTTGTCAGATAATGTTTTATGCCACGCCTGATGACAAATCTATGGTAGTCAATTCTGGCTTCTTACCATAATATCATCGGGATTTTTTCTTCTAATTATTTGAACTGACTTCCATCAAATCAACTTTCGTTTTGTGTTTTAAGCGGTTCGACCTGACTGTTTGTCAGGGAGGGAGGGAGGGAGGGAGGGAGGGAGGGAGGGAGGGAGGGAGGGAGGGAGGGAGGGAGGGAGTTTAAAGGCCTATCAGTCTTGTATTTTATATAAGGTTATAACAATTAATTTTGGAGAAAAAATTCCACGAATCATTTTTGGGGGTTAGAGGATAAACTAAAAAACAACAACCGGAAATGTCAAAAAGACAGTGCAGACATAGTAGAAGTCAAAGACGAGAACAAAACTGTGAATCTTACAGAAATCTGGTCGCAGCAGAGGAGTGATAGAAGCAGTGACCAGCACATGTTGCACCCGTCTGTGTCTTGGCATGGTGGCACTGACGTCCCTGCATCACCCGGCCTTTGGGAAGGACCGTGTTACGTACAGCTGACCCTGCTTGGGCCACTTACAGTCTACATTCAGAAGGACACTTGACGCACTCTTTACAGCTGTGTTCCCAGAGGGCAAGATTTTGTATCAGAACCTATCGAAATGTTCATGGATGAGCGCCGGCGGGAGGCGCTAGCGAAATATTCAAAGCTGTTTCCTACTTGAACATATCCACGCGAACGTTCGCAGTGAACTGTTACCCAAGATTTTGTTGTTGTTGCTAAGAGTGCGAATGGCTATGCTCTTGGAAATTCATTTCACGTGACACTCAAACATGCCTCGCCCACTAAAAATGCGTTGCTGTAACGCATGCTCTGTCTAACAATGTCGTCTGCTTGGAACCTTCACAGCAATAATTATGAGCTGTCTCAGTTGAATCATGCTAAGTGGAATCATACACGCCAACATATGTGCTCTCGAGTAAATCACGCTTACTTGAATCATACACGCAAACATTATGTGCTCTCAAGTAAATCACGCTAAGTGGAATCATACACGCCAACATATGTGCTCTCAAGTAAATCACGCTAAGTGGAATCATACACGCCAACATATGTGCTCTCAAGTAAATCACGCTTACTTGAATCATACACGCCAACATATGTGCTCTCAAGTAAATCACGCTTACTTGAATCATACACGCCAACATTTGTGCTCTCAAGTAAATCACGCTAAGTGGAATCATACACGCCAACATATGTGCTCTCAAGTAAATCACGCTTACTTGAATCATACACGCCAACATATGTGCTCTCAAGTAAATCACGCTTACTTGAATCATACACGCCAACATATGTGCTCTCAAGTAAATCACGCTTACTTGAATCATACACGCCAACATTTGTGCTCTCAAGTAAATCACGCTAAGTGGAATCATACACGCCAACATATGTGCTCTCAAGTAAATCACACTTACTTGAATCATACACGCCAACATATGTGCTCTCAAGTAAATCACTCCTACTTGGAATGTTCGCGCCAGCATATGCTCTCTCAAGTAAATCACGGATACTTGGAATGTACGCGCCAGCATATGCTCTCTCAAGTAAATCACGGATACTTGGAATGTTCGCGCCAGCATATGCTCTCTCAAGTAAATCACTCCTACTTGGAATGTTCGCGCCAGCATATGCTCTCTCAAGTAAATTCCGCCTACATGAAATGTACATGCTAGCATGCATTCTAGTAAACTAGAGATTTCGCCTACCGGCATACTACTGACTCGGGCTTACAGAGTGGCTAGCATGTGCTCTCTCAAATGAACCACGCCTACTTGAAACGTAGCGAAATAACAGTTGGAAAGTTATATCAATCGATATTGTCCGAGCAAAGCACTGTTGCAATTGTGTTTCATTTTGATTATTTTCCCATTGACATACTCAACGTCGACTGTTATGTATTTATAGCTGGGTTTTATTATTCCTGTCCGCACAGAGTTAGGAAAATCGATAGCTGGAAAAACACACACAATTCTATGGCCGAGTGCTTTTAATAGAAGACAAATTTTGTTAAAGAACGGCAAACACGGTTGAACAAAGGCTGGAATGATTTGAATGACATTTACAACACGTGTTTGTGACAAGCAGAATGGTGTGCTGACAAACAGCGTAGCTTAGAAAGGAAGCACAGTGCGATGACTGCCAGCTACGGCAATAGGGAAAGAAAGTCACGATTGTTGGAATGAACAGTAGAATGGTTTTGATGGAAGTATGGTGGTTTGGTGGAACCATGGCTTGTGTGATGGAAGAATGAATGGTGTGATTGGAAAAAATGAATGATGTGCTGGAAGAATGGATGGTATGATGGAAGAAAGGATGATGTGATGGAAGAATGAATGGTGTGATGGAAGAATGAATGGTGTGATGGAAGAAAGGATGGTTTGAGGAAAGCAAAGCGGTGACAGGAAGGCATATGGACGGACAGGGAAGCGAATAGACACAACATCAAGTGTGGTGGTCTGGGAAAATCTACTGTGATCAGGACCTGAAGGATTATTCCGACACTAATGACTATTATGACGAAAGCAGGAGTCATTCAGCACAGAGAGAGGGTGAGAGACTTCCAAGTGAGTGCTGTCCTCTGTCTCCAGACCTCTCGCAGCAGCACGCATTGAGGCAAAGGCACGGCACACACTTTCTTGAAAATAGCGTTGTCTATTAAACTTTTCATCATAAAACTTTCCAGCTTTTATCTTCCTGATGAAATTACTAAGTAACGTCAGCTTGCTTCATATGCGCGAATATAGCATCGGTTTACGTGTAAATGCAGAAGCTTACTCGCATAAAACTTGTGAGCGATCGTAACTTTTGGGCTGCATCAGGAAGAATATGACAAATTTGTTTGAAGAGATTCTGTGGTAGGGGATTATTTAATGTGAGTCTGACATTTTTCTGCTGGATTCCATCTACTATTCACCGGTGTCGTAAAAAGTGAAAAAATGTCATGCACTGCTACATCCACAATGAACATCGTATGGACACCTGGAGTCCTGCCCAGGTGCAGCCTGCCGTGTTCTAGTGCCAACAGACCTGGGAAGAGGTGCCCACCAAGAGTGGAATGTTGACCACGGGCGATTGCTTGAGACCGCGCCAGCTGCGAGGGGTTGGGGCCCAGCGCCACAACTATCAACGTCAACACTTTGCAGTCCCATAATCCCAAACACTGTTCATCCTGTGCCAGTGGTGGGGGTCTAAGCGCACGCCGCTTGCAAGCACATGCCGGTATCAACACGCATCAACATTAGAGAGCCTTCACGACTGCAGATGCAGATGTTGGACATGTTGACATTAGCCTTAGTTTGCAAAGCGGCTCGCTCGCCTCTTTGTAGCTCGGCACACCGTCATGTTGTAGTCAAAGTGACCGAGCTTCCGTCCCTATGGCCACGCAGCGACGGACCATTGCCGCGTACCGGATGCAGCGTTTACATTACGTCAGTTTGGACAGAGTCTGTTTTCTTTTCAAATCCTGGTTAGCATCGACGAATTTTGCTGCACTGAGGCAAACGACGAGCAGGAGGGCCAAGACGCCGTAGCAGTCTTCGTCAAGGACGGTCAGAGTGGCCTGGACACCGGCAGCACCAAAGGTTTGTATCCTTATCAGACCAGGAGGAGGCTGGGAAGTTTTTGCCGATCTGGAAAGGATAGCCAGAGCTCCGAAAGAGATCACACACTCCAACCAGGGTCCATACATCATCATCTGTTCCAGAAAGATGAAGAAGTTCTCCTTGTTGAACTGACGGTTCCTTGGGAATCGAATATTACACAGGCTCATGAGAGGAAGCGGTCGAGGTACGAGGTACTACGCCTGAAATACTGAGAGGAGGGTTGGGCCTGTCCGGTGCTCCCAGTCGAGGTGGAGTGTAGATGCTTCATAGCGCACTCAACAACCCGGTTTCTGGTGCTGTTGGGATGCAAGCCCTCACTCTCCAAAAGGGTCATTGGGCAACTCCAACAGACAGCCGAGGCAGCATGTGACGGGGGAGGAAGAGGAGGCGGTGACGATGGAGGAAGAGGAGGTGTTGACGATGGAGGAAGAGGAGAAGGTGACGATGGAGGAAGAGGAGGCGGTGACGGGGAAGGAAGAGAAGGCGGTGACGGGGAAGGAAGAGGAGACGGTGATGATGGAGGAAGAGGAGGCGATGACGGGGGAGGAAGAGGGGGGCGGTGACGATGGAGGAAGAGGAGGCGGTGACGGGGCAGGAAGAGGTGACGATGAACGGGGGAGGAAGAGGAGACGGTGACGGGGGAGGAAGAGAAGACGGTGATGATGGAGGAAGAGGAGGCGGTGACGGGGGAGGAAGAGGAGGCGGTGATGGGGGAGGAAGAGAAGGCGGTGACGGCGCAGGAAGAGGAGACGATGAACGGGGGAGGAAGAGGAGACGGTGACGATGGAGGAAGAGGAGGCGGTGACGGGGGAGGAAGAGGAGGCGGTGACGATGGAGGAAGAGGAGACGGTGACGATGGAGGAAGAGGAGGCGGTGACGTTGGGAGGAAGAGGAGGCGGTGACGGGGAGGAAGAGGAGGCGGTGACGATGGAGGAAGAGGAGGCGGTGACGATGGAGGAAGAGGAGGCGGTGACGAGGGAGGAAGAGGAGGCGGTGACGATGGAGGAAGAGGAGGCGGTGACGATGGAGGAAGAGGAGGCGGTGACGATGGAGAAAGAGGAGGCGGTGACGAGGGAGGAAGAGGAGGCGGTGACGGGGAGGAAGAGGAGCGGTGACGGGGAGGAAGAGGAGGCGGTGACGATGGAGGAAGAGGAGGCGGTGACGATGGAGGAAGAGGAGGCGGTGACGATGGAGGAAGAGGAGGCGGTGACGATGGAGGAAGAGGAGGCGGTGACGATGGAGGAAGAGGAGGCGGTGACGATGGAGGAAGAGGAGACGGTGACGATGGAGGAAGAGGAGGCGGTGACGATGGAGGAAGAGGAGGCGGTGACGATGGAGGAAGAGGAGGCGGTGACGATGGAGGAAGAGGAGGCGGTGACGGGGGAGGAAGAGGAGGCGGTGACGATGGAGGAAGAGGAGGCGGTGACGATGGAGGAAGAGGAGGCGGTGACGGGGGAGGAAGAGGAGGCGGTGACGATGGAGGAAGAGGAGGCGGTGACGATGGAGGAAGAGGAGGCGGTGACGATGGAGGAAGAGGAGGCGGTGACGGGGAGGAAGAGGAGGCGGTGACGATGGAGGAAGAGGAGGCGGTGACGGGGAGGAAGAGGAGGCGGTGACGATGGAGGAAGAGGAGGCGGTGACGGGGGAGGAAGAGGAGGCGGTGACGATGGAGGAAGAGGAGGCGGTGACGGGGGAGGAAGAGGAGGCGGTGACGATGGAGGAAGAGGAGGCGGTGACGGGGAGGAAGAGGAGGCGGTGACGGGGAGGAAGAGGAGGCGGTGACGATGGAGGAAGAGGAGGCGGTGACGGGGGAGGAAGAGGAGGCGGTGACGGGGAGGAAGAGGAGGCGGTGACGGGGGAGGAAGAGGAGGCGGTGACGATGGAGGAAGAGGAGGCGGTGACGGGGGAAGAGGAGGCGGTGACGATGGAGAAAGAGGAGGCGGTGACGATGGAGGAAGAGGAGGCGGTGACGGGGGAGAAAGAGGAGGCGGTGACGATGGAGGAAGAGGAGGCGGTGACGATGGAGGAAGAGGAGGCGGTGACGAGGGAGGAAGAGGAGGCGGTGACGGGGGAGGAAGAGGAGGCGGTGACGGGGGAGGAAGAGGAGACGTTGACGATGGAAGAAGAGGAGGCGGTGACGGGGGAGGAAGAGGAGGCGGTGACGGGGGAGGAAGAGGAGGCGGTGACGATGGAGGAAGAGGAGGCGGTGACGAGGGAGGAAGAGGAGGCGGTGACGGGGGAGGAAGAGGAGGTGGTGACGATGGAGGAAGAGGAGGCGGTGACGGGGGAGGAAGTGGAGGCGGTGACGGGGGAGGAAGAGGAGGCGGTGACGATGGAGGAAGAGGAGGCGGTGACGATGGAGGAAGAGGAGGCGGTGACGATGGAGGAAGAGGAGGCGGTGACGATGGAGAAAGAGGAGACGGTGACGATGGAGGAAGAGGAGGCGGTGACGATGGAGGAAGAGGAGGCGGTGACGATGGAGGAAGAGGAGACGGTGACGATGGAGGAAGAGGAGGCGGTGACGATGGAGGAAGAGGAGACGGTGACGATGGAGGAAGAGGAGACGGTGACGATGGAGGAAGAGGAGGCGGTGACGATGGAGGAAGAGGAGGCGGTGACGATGGAGGAAGAGGAGGCGGTGACGATGGAGGAAGAGGAGGCGGTGACGTGGAGGAAGAGGAGACGGTGACGATGGAGGAAGAGGAGGCGGTGACGATGGAGGAAGAGGAGGCGGTGACGATGGAGGAAGAGGAGGCGGTGACGATGGAGGAAGAGGAGACGGTTACGATGTAGGAAGAGGAGGCGGTGACCGGGGAGGAAGAGGAGGCGGTGACGATGGAGAAAGAGGAGGCGGTGACGGGGCAGGAAGAGGTGACGATGAACGGGGGAGGAAGAGGAGACGGTGACGGGGGAGGAAGAGAAGACGGTGATGATGAAGGAAGAGGAGGCGGTGACGGGGGAGGAAGAGGAGGCGGTGATGGGGGAGGAAGAGAAGGCGGTGACGGCGCAGGAAGAGGAGGCGGTGACGGGGGAGGCAGAGGAGGCGGTGACGGGGGAGAAAGAGGAGGCGGTGACGATGGAGGAAGAGGAGGCGGTGACGATGGAGAAAGAGGAGGCGGTGATGAGGGAGAAAGAGGAGGCGGTGACGATGGAGAAAGAGGAGGCGGTGATGAGGGAGGAAGAGGAGGCGGTGACGGGGGAGAAAGAGGAGGCGGTGACGATGGAGGAAGAGGAGGCGGTGACGATAGAGGAAGAGGAGGCGGTGATGAGGGAGGAAGAGGAGGCGGTGACGATGGAGGAAGAGGAGACGGTGACGATGGAGGAAGAGGAGACGGTGACGATGGAGGAAGAGGAGGCGGTGACGGGGGAGGAAGAGGAGGTGGTGACGAAGGAGGAAGAGGAGACGGTGACTGGGGAGGAAGAGGAGGCGGTGACGATGGAGAAAGAGGAGGCGGTGACGGGGGAGGAAGAGGAGGCGGTGACCGAGGAGGAAGAGGAGGCGGTGACGATGGAGAAAGAGGAGGCGGTGACGGGGGAGGAAGAGGAGGCGGTGACGATGGAGGAAGAGGAGACGGTGACGAGAGAGGAAGAGGAGGCGGTGACCGGGGAGGAACAGGAGGCGGTGACGATGGAGGAAGAAGAGGCGGTGACGATGGAGGAAGAGGAGGCGGTGACCGGGGAGGAACAGGAGACGGTGACGATGGAAAAAGAGGAGGCGGTGACGATGGAGGAAGAGGAGACGGTGACGGGGGAGAAAGAGGAGGCGGTGACGATGGAGGAAGAGGAGACGGTGACGATGGAGGAAGAGGAGACGGTGACGGGGGAGGAAGAGGAGGCGGTGACCGGGGAGGAAGAGGAGGCGGTGACGATGGAGAAAGAGGAGGCGGTGACGGGGAAGGAAGACGAGGCGGTGACGAAGGAGGAAGAAGAGGCGGTGACGGGGGAGAAAGAGGAGGCGGTGACGATGGAGGAAGAGGAGGTGGTGACGATGGAGAAAGAGGAGGCGGTGACGGGGGAGGAAGAAGGCGGTGACGGGGGAGGAAGAGGAGGCGGTGACGGGGGAGGAAGAGGAAGCGGTGACGGAGGAGGAAGAGGAGGCGGTGACGGGGGAGGAAGAGGAGGCGGTGACGATGGAGGAAGAGGAGGCGGTGACGATGGAGGAAGAGGAGGCGGTGACGGGGGAGGAAGAGGAGGCGGTGATGGGGGAGGAAGAGGATGCGGTGACGGGGGAGGAAGAGGAGGCGGTGACGGAGGAGGAAGAGGAGGCGGTGACGGTGGAGGAAGAGGAGGCGGTGACGGGGGAGGAAGAGGAGGCGGTGACGATGGAGGAAGAGGAGGCGGTGACGATGGAGGAAGAGGAGGCGGTGACGATGGAGGAAGAGGAGGCGGTGACGATGGAGGAAGAGGAGACGGTGACGGGGGAGGAAGAGGAGGCGGTGACGGGGGAGGAAGAGGAGGCGGTGACGATGGAGGAAGAGGAGACGGTGATGGGGGAGGAAGAGGAGGCGGTGACGGGGGAGGAAGAGGAGGCGGTGACGGGGGAGGAAGAGGAGGCGGTGGTGGGGGAGGAAGAGGAGGCGGTGACGGGGAAAGAAGAGGAGGCGCTGATGGGGGAGGAAGAGGAGGCGGTGACGATGGAGGAAGAGGAGGCGATGACGATGGAGGAAGAGAAGGCGGTGATGGGGAAGGAAGAGGAGGCGGTGATGGGGGAGGAAGAGAAGGCGGTGATGGGGAAGGAAGAGAAGGCGGTGATGGGGAAGGAAGAGGAGGCGGTGATGGGGAAGGAAGAGAAGGCGGTGACGGGGGAGGAAGAGGAGGCGGTGACCGGGGAGGAAGAGGAGGCGGTGACGGGGGAAGAAGAGGAGGCGGTGATGGGGGAGGACAAGGAGGCGGTGACGGTGGAGGAAGAGGAGGCGATGACGATGGAGGAAGAGGAGGCGGTGACGGCGGAGGAAGAGAAGGCGGTGATGGGGAAGGAAGAGGAGGCGGTGACGGGGGAGGAAGAGGAGGCGGTGATGGGGGAGGAAGAGAGGGCGGTGACGGCGCAGGAAGAGGAGACGATGAACGGCGGAGGTAGAGAAGGCGGTGACGGGGGAGGAAGAGGAGTCGGTGACGGGGGAGGAAGAGGAGGCGGTGACGGGGGAGGAAGAGGAGGCGGTGACGGGGGAGGAAGAGGAGGCGGTGACGGGGGAAGAAGAGGAGGCGGTGATGGGGGAGGACAAGGAGGCGGTGACGGTGGAGGAAGAGGGGGCGGTGACGGGGGAGGAAGAGGCCAGAGAGGAAGAGAAGACGGTGACGATGGACGAAGAGAAGGCGGTGACGGGGGAGGAAGAGAAGGCGGTGACGGGGGAGGAAGAGGCCAGAGAGGAAGAGAAGACGGTGACGATGGAGGAAGAGGAGACGGTGACGGGAGAGGAAGAGGAGGCGGTGACGGGGGAGGAAGAGGAGGCGGTGACGGGGGAGGAAGAGGAGGCGGTGACGGGGGAGGAAGAGGAGGCGGTGACGGGGGAGGAAGAGGAGGCGGTGACGGGGGAGGAAGAGGAGGCGGTGACGGGGGAGGAAGAGGAGGCGGTGACGGGGGAGGAAGAGGAGGCGGTGACGGGGGAGGAAGAGGAGGCGATGAACGGGAGAGGAAGAGAAGACGGTGACGATGGAGGAAGAGGAGACGGTGACGGGAGAGGAAGAGGAGGCGGTGACGGGGGAGGAAGAGGAGGCGGTGAGGGGGGAGGAAGAGGAGGCGGTGACGGGGGAGGAAGAGAAGGCGGTGACGGGGGAGGAAGAGAAGGCGGTGACGGGGGAGGAAGAGGAGGCGATGAACGGGAGAGGAAGAGAAGACGGTGACGATGGAGGAAGAGGAGACGGTGACGGGAGAGGAAGAGGAGGCGGTGACGGGGGAGGAAGAGGAGGCGGTGACGGGGGAGGAAGAGGAGGCGGTGACGGGGGAGGAAGAGGAGGCGGTGACGAAGGAGAAAGAGGAGACGGTGATGGGGGAGGAAGAGGAGGCGGTGACGGGGGAGAAAGAGGAGGCGGTGACGATGGAGGAAGAGGAGGCGGTGACGGGGGAGGAAGAGGAGGCGATGTCGGGTGAGGAAGAGGAGGCGGTGATGGGGGAGGAAGAGGAGGCGGTGACGGGGAGGAAGAGGAGGCGGTGACGGGGGAGGAAGAGGAGGCGGTGACGGGGGAGGAAGAGGAGGCGGTGATGGGGGAGGAAGAGGAGGTGGTGACGGGGGAGGAAGAGGAGGCGGTGACGAAGGAGGAAGAAGAGGCGGTGACGGGGGAGGAAGAGGAGGCGGTGACGGGGGAGGAAGAGGAGGCGGTGACGGGGGAGGAAGAGGAGGCGGTGACGGGGGAGGAAGAGGAGGCGGTGACGATGGAGGAAGAGGAGGCGGTGACGGGGGAGGAAGAGGAGGCGGTGACGGGGGAGGAAGAGGAGGCGGTGACGGGGGAGGAAGAGGAGGCGGTGACGGGGGAGGAAGAGGAGACGATGACGAGGGTACAGTAGCAGATTTGTAAATACACGAGAAAAAAGCAGAAACAAGTTTCAGGCTCCAAATATTTTTAAAAAGTGTAGAAATTAGGCTCTTCGTAACTTATTCACCTAACTACAAATACGGATACCTGCACCATCTTTCCTCCAAGAGAGATTCCGCAACTGGACGCTGTTTTGCGACCGCTTCGAGCAATAATTACACTACGGTGTGCCGTCTCACTCTTCAGGATCACAGGGACCCAATTGTACCCCTGTATTGGGGGAGGCGTTGCGAGTTACCCAAGGCTGCAACCCTGAGATCCGCCAGGCAGCTGTGAACACCGCAGTCGCTGTCACTGCCAGCATCCGCAAGCGAGCGTCCTACGGGTATCGCCCAGGGCGAAACGGAAACACGCTACTTCTGCCGCCCCGATGCAGAAATAGTTTCTGTTTCACTGAAGCAGCTTCAACGGTGCAAAGATATGGATTCTTGCCTCGACGAGAGTTTCCAATTGGCTCCAGCCATCACCACATATGAAAACTTGCGTCATTCAGCCATAACCGCTAAATGAACATCCCTGTCCTCCATTTCCCACTGGATGAGAACACGGCAATATAGGGCGTTCGTGCCGGCTAACTGGCAAAATTATATCAGAGAACCATCAGCATGTTCTCTGATATATAACCACTTGAGATAGTATAAACAGGAGATAGTTTTCCTTTATACAACAGCTCGTACACGATTGACCTTACATCCTGGATACAAATGTTGTAAACAAACTTGTTGCCATCTTTGGCTGATGCAACAGGCATGCGGTTGAGGTCGGGAAGGACAGAAGGCCAAACGGGCAAAACGCCATGTCCAGAAAGTCGTGTTGGCGCCAGACGTCACCAAGGAAACATTCCTCTGTAAAAGTGCCATGTCCTGATGTTCAAATATGGCCTTTCCCAAAAGTGTGATAGACATTTCTCACAACTGTATTGCCTTAGAGAGAGAGAGAGAGAGAGAGAGAGAGAGAGAGAGAGAGAGAGAGAGAGAGAGAGAACGAACGAACGAACGAAAAATTTTATTGTGCAGACCTGCCGGTCCATTACAATGAAAAACAAAGTGACGCGAAACAGTAACTAAAATGCGCGAATGTCAACAAAACTGGAAACCAGTTGTGGAAAGTTTGCAATGCACGAACACTCAACACCGTCTGTGGCACTACTTTCGGGCAGTTCGTGCAGTTCGAGAGAGAGAGAGAGAGTGAGAGAGAGAGAGAGAGAGAGAAGAGAGAGAGAGAGAGAGAGAGAGAGAGAGAGAGAGAGAGAGAGGATGTGCATTTGAGTTTGTGTTTGTGTTTGAGTGTTTGTGTGCGTATGTGTGCGCGCGCATGGTAGAAAGGTGACAGGCCTTTGTGTCGCATTCTGCGGCTTGTGTACAAATAACTGCCAGTCAATTCATTCTGAAGAATAAACAATTCTATTAAAATGTTTATCCCTTTATTGGCTGCAAGTTCAATGTATATCACCAGAATTCAACGTTTATTCTGAAGATTGCAGATTAATGTATTTCATCCCAAAGCAAATTATTCAAAAGATTGCATTATCTATTCACATTACCACATTTTGGTTTATACTCTGAAGATGGCAGCATCTGTGCATTTCAGCGCAATAAATGTTTTTCCTACAAAGACTGCAGCTTCCATACATATCACTGCTTGAGTGCTCTCCCCCTGAAGACTGCAGCTTCCATACGTATCGCTGCTTGAATGCTCTCCCCCTGAAGACTGCAGCTTCCATACGTATCACTGCTTGAGTGCTCTCCCCCTGAAGACTGCAGCTGCCTTACGTATCACTGCTTGAGTGCTCTCCCCCTGAAGACTGCAGCTTCCATACGTATCACTGCTTGAGTGCTCTCCCCCTGAAGACTGCAGCTTCCATACGTATCACTGCTTGAGTGCTCTCCCCCTGAAGACTGCAGCTTCCATACGTATCACTGCTTGAGTGCTCTCCCCCTGAAGACTGCAGCTTCCATACATATCACTGCCTGAGTGCTCTCCCCCTGAAGACTGCAGCTTCTATACCTATCACTGCTTGAGTGCTGTCCCCCTGAAGACTGCAGCGGCATAAACTTTCAATATTGAAAAAAGCTCCGACTGCCTTCGTTAAAAAGCAGCGCAGAATACTACAAACATTGGACACGTTGCTCACGGGGAAAATTATTTCGTTCTCTGTGGAGACCTCAGTTGTGATGCTATTTGGACATTATTTTGTGGATATATCAGTATTCATACTTGGAAATGTACCACAAATTCGTCAAAGCCGGCTGGCCTTGCCGTTGCAGCGCAGCACTGAGTTGTCGCGGAGCTGCAAGGCTGATTGGAATGCCGTCAACGCCCTGACTCGGAAACGAATGAAGAAAAAGAAACAGCAGGCAACAAAACAAGTTCAACCCAGACCGTGTTCCAAAATACACATGAGCACAACAAGCACACGTTCTCGCGGCCAGCTAAAAAAACGGAGAGATGAACATTTTCTCTTCCTTGCATTACAGAATTACGGTAGGAAAAAACTTGCTACAACGCAGACAGAATTTCGGTAAGTGCCCGCCTCCCCAGGCTTTTTATTACTTTTTTTCCAGCAGCTCGAGGTCGTATGCCGGAGCGTTATCCGGAGCGACCCAGTTGAATAATTGCGAATATCTTGGCCTTTCGATGCAGAGTCCTCAAGCGGCTCATCCAGCCCGGGCCTGCACAAAAACAAAGCGCGCGAGAAATCAGGACGCCGACTTCATCTCTAGAGGGCTAGGTCCGGCCACGACCCGATATGGATGTGGGTTTTTTCCCATTGCGCATGCGCGCGTGTGCTTTGTTGAGGGCGTTAGGGTAGAGGGTGCAGAGAGACCGAGGCAGGAAAGCGATGCAGTGGGAGGGTGGGGGTTGCGGGGTGGGGGTGGGGATGGGGTGGGAGCATAGAGGGAGGCATAACGGGGCAAGGAGCTCAAGGTCAGTGCAGGCGGCATGTACGATCGATACCACAGCCAGGCAGGCAGTCAAGCAGGCATACAAGCAGGCAGGCAGATAGAGAAGCATACATGCAGGCAGGTAAACAGGCAGGCAGATATGCAAGCGGGCATACAGGTGGGTAGGCAGGCAGGCAGATAGGTATGCAGGCAGGCAAGCAGGCAGGTAGGCCAGCAGGCAGGCATGCAGGCATATAGACAGTTAGGCAGGCTTACAGACAGTCAGGCAAGTAGGCAAGCAAGCAGCAAGGCATTAAGGCGGGCAGACAGGCAGGCATACAGACAGGCAGGCAGATAGGCAAGAAGGCAGGCAGGCAGGCGGGTAAACAGGCAGACAGGCAGATAGGCAAGCAGGCAGGCAGATATGCAAGCAAGATGACAAGTAGGCAGGTAGGCAAACAGACACCTCAGGCAGATAGGGAGGCAGACAGGCAAACAAGCAGCCTGGCATGCAGATAGGCGGGCAGGCAGGATGGCAGGCAGGCAGGCAGGCAGACAGGCAGGCAGACAAGCAGGCAGGCAGGCAGACAGGCAGACAGCAAGCAGACAGGCAAGCAGCAAGCAGACAAGCAAGCAGACAGGTAGAAAAGCAGGCAGACATGTGGTCAAGCAGCCAAACAGGCAGACAACCAGGCAGGCAGGCAGAGATACAGACAGGCAGGCGGGCAGGCAGACAGACAGGCAGACAGGCAGGCAGGCAGGCAGGCAGACAGGCGGGGAGGCAGGCAGGCAGGCAGGCAGACAAGCAGGCGGGCAGGCAGACAAGCAGACAGGCAGGCAGACAGGCAGGCAGACAAGCAGACAGGCAGGCAGGCAGGAAGGCAGGCAGGCACACGGATGGAGTGACTGACAAGACAAGCCACTGTAGCTCGAGTTCTAGGCAATGCAGGCCAGTACGGAACTGGTCCATGCACAAAAAACCTCCGCCTTTGTCACACTGTGGCAACCGACATAGTTCACAGCCCCACCCCTCTCTCCCCCACCCCCCACCCCTCTCTCCCCCATTCCCACCCCTCTCCAACTCGACGTGCCGCCTCTCCTCATCTCTCCTTCTCTGCTCTCCCTCTTCCCCTCTTGTATCACCAACCACCCCCACCCCTTCCCCCACCCCTCCCAGTTCTGCCGCGCACGCTGCGCTGTTGGCCTTCCCACCGCAAATGTCGATAAATGTTTAATTCGCTCACTGCCGCGTGCACGGCCATACCGGCAGGCGCGGCACCGTGACCGCCAACCTGCCTCTCCCCCACGGCCCCTCCCCTCCTCTTCCTTCCCCTCCCCTCCCCTCCCCTCCCCTCCCCTCCCCTCCCCTCCCCTCCCCTCCCCTTCCCTCCCCTCCCCTCTTGCACTTACTCCATGCTCCCTCCTTGCTCAAGAACGCCGCTCACAAACAACTCTACAACTAAACCAGAGCGTTCTAATTGCACAGCAGTGCAGGGAGCGTGCTTTTTCTACGCACTCTTGTGAAGGAAAAACTACGCCAATTCAGCGCCAACTGTTGTTTTTTTTGCTGTTGTTGATAAATGTTTCCACGTAAAACTGGACCACTGCCACAACACCTGCCCACGTGTGACTGATATTTATAGAGTCTTCCAGGACTGACTGGCTTCACAGAGATCACGTGACACCCTTTGTAACGATGCGTAATTAGTTTCCCGTGCACGAAAAGGTTCAAGTCAACGAGAAAACGTTTCAAAGCTTTGCCTGGGAATGCGTTTTATTTCTATTCTACCGCAGACGAGACAACATCTGTACCATATAGGCGTAGGGGACAAAATCACGTTAATGGTTTCCCTTTCTAGTGAGGCCACAATAACTCGTTTTAACATTCTGTGTGAAACTTCCTCCTGTAGTGTTGGTTTGGAATTGAGGCCGAATGTACCATGTGCGCAGACAGATAGGCCTACTGCGCGTATTGACGTCTCGAGGCGCGCACAGGACATGCATGCCGCACACGCGTCACCACGAGCTCCACCTCTCTCTGTCTGCTGTGACGTGTTTATGCAGGCCTGGCCTGAGGCGGCTTTCCCAGAGGCAGTCCTGACCTCAGGCGGCTTTCCTAGAGGCAGTCCTGACGCGTCATACGCTATCCTCTCGCGAGACCAGAGGCGCGTTTCCGTTCAAAAAGGTTTTTGTTGTTTTTTTCACACCTCCATACAACCCAACCACCTTTGGCTGAGTAGTCACGTTAAGGCTGGTGGGTGCCGAGTTCGATGCCGCGTAACTCCCGGAGTTCATCCTTCAGCAAGGTGCCTTGCAAACGTTGCTCCTCTGCACCACTGAGTCAATGCGGGTGTCTGTGAGGGCCGAGCCAGAACAGCGTGAAGGTGAACAGCGGCGCGTTCATCGGCGGCTTTGTCAGGTGGTGGACGAAGAAGGGCGGCCTGGTGGCCAGAGTGGGGGGGGGGGGGGGGGGGGGGGTGCAGGGCTTGAGCGCCCATTCAAGCGTGGAAACATTTGAAGACATGCAGCTCCACCGCGGCTTTTTACTTCCTTCACGCTGAGGATGGCGAGCTGCTCCACGTTGTGGTGACAGTCAGACGGCCTTGCATCCGCCATTCAGCTGGGGAAACGGGCTTTATTTGGTCCTCACTGTTAGAATGAAGATGGGCTTGCAGTGAAGTCGGCCACCTCAAACGCTGATGTACGTAGAGGTATATCTCATTCTTTCCTTTGTCTCTGTTTTTGTCTGACTGTCCGTCCTTCCGTCCATTCCTCTCTCTCTCTATCTCTCTCTATCTCTCTCTTTCTCTCTCTCTCTGTCTCTTTCTCTCTGTCTCTCTCTATCTCTCTGTCTCTCTCTCTCTCTATCTCTCTCTGTCTCTATCTCTATCTATCTATCTATCTATCTATCTATCTATCTATCTATCTATCTATCTATCTATCTATCTATCTATCTATCTATCTATCTATCTATCTATCTATCTATCTATCTATCTATCTATCTATCTATCTAGCTATCTAGCTATCTAGCTAGCTATCTATCTTATCTTATCTTATCTTATCTTATCTTATCTTATCTTATCTTATCTTATCTTATCTTATCTTATCTTATCTTATCTTATCTTTATCTTTATCTTTATCTTTATCTTTATCTTAATCTTAATCTTAATCTTAATCTAATCTAATCTAATCTAATCGAATCTAATCTAATCTATATATCTATCATCTCCCCTGTACATTTGAAGCCTATTCGTTGATCTTCACAGTTTCGCCGTTTGTAAAACTGAGGAGGGTTACGTTATCGTTCCTCACTATACCAGGGACTCCTACACCTGCAAGCGATCATTATGGTCATTTCTGTTTTCACTTCATCGTGCATTGGCTAACACATGCCAGTGACACAAGGCAAATTTCACAGTGCAGTGAAGAAAACCTTTCAGGGAGAAGCGTTCGACTTCACTGCAGAGCGGCAGAAACTTTGGACTGCGTCTCACACTGCAGCGACAAAAATATCATCTTAAGCGACGAATTAAATTTCATCGCGAAGTGGTAAGGATGTTTCACACTACGTTTTTCGCTGGGCAGCAACAAGAACACTATTTTCAGCGTGACGCGACGGTCTCCGTGAGGGGGCAAAACACAACTGGTCGAGCTCCGCGTCACTGCGATGTGGCGAGATTTGTCCGTGAGCCACTCTCACTGCGATGTGGCGAGACTTCACCGTGAGCCACTCTCACTGCGATGTGGCGAGACTTCACCGTGAGCCACTCTCACTGCGATGTGGCAAGATTTGTCCGTGAGCCACTCTCACTGCCATGTGGCGAGATTTCACCGTGAGCCACTCTCACTGCGATGTGGCGAGATTTGTCCGTGAGCCACTCTCACTGCGATGTGGCGAGATTTCACCGTGAGCCACTCTCACTGCGATGTGGCGAGATTTGTCCGTGAGCCACTCTCACTGCGATGTGGCGAGATTTCACCGTGAGCCACTCTCACTGCGATGTGGCGAGATTTCACCGTGAGCCACTCTCACTGCGATGTGGCGAGATTTGTCCGTGAGCCACTCTCACTGCGATGTGGCGAGATTTCACCGTGAGCCACTCTCACTGCGATGTGGCGAGATTTCACCGTGAGCCACTCTCACTGCGGTGTGGCGAGATTTCACCGTGAGCCACTCTCACTGCGATGTGGCGAGATTTCAACGTGAGCCACTCTCACTGCATGTACAGCGGCAATCACGGTCCACTGTGAAACGGCATCAAAAACTGCAAAGTGAGAAAGAAAGTTTCCCTGTGGAGCGTCAGAAACAATTATTGTGAAACAACGAAACAGTTTCACTGCATAACGGCATGTTTCGAGACGCAGTTTCACCATGAAACGACAGAGATATCATAGTATTTAGTAACAGAGATTTTAATGAAGTAACAGTGATATGTCACTCGGAAACGACAGTGAGATTTCATTGTGAAGCGATAGTGAGATTTCAATTTGAAGCAGTTGAGATTACCGTGTGAAATGACGAAAAGAGTTCTCTGTGACAGAGGTTTCAGTGTGAAACAACAAGGAGACTTCTGTATGAATCGATAGTGATATATGATCGTGAAGCGACAATAAGATTTAGTTTGAAGTGATGGACATAATATGTCATATATTAATATATTTACAAATATATACAAATATTATTTCAATGTGAAACGAGGGAGAGTTTTCTGTGAAGCGGCAGAGAGATTTGACAGCAGTAGGAAGGAAGATCACGTGGTGGATGACCAGTGGGCAGAAAGGCCACTTGGGACTAAACGAACTGAATTTCTAAGAGAACAGCGATTAGCATTAATGGCTACCTATCCAAAAAATTTCGAAATGAGTGTTCTGGGCGAGCGTTTGCTTGGAGAGGTTCAACTTGGAGAGGTTCAACTTGGAGAGGTTCAACTTGGAGAGAATCTTTCGGCTGCGCGAGCGCTCTCCGCCAACGCTTTTCTACGAAGATTTCCATAGCTTCGGTTTAGGTATCGCTACCATCTGGAAACGCAACTCGTGCTCAGTCCTACCAAACTGTGTGGCACAGCACAGACGATACTTGCAGACGTCTGAATCGATTGGATTGCCTTTCACGTTCAGTGTTTGCTGCGCAGGTGGCTGATGAGGCCAATTTACGTTTTGAACGTTCTTGTGCAAAGAGGACACAGGTCGGAAATGTCCTCACTGGTACGGGGAGCATCTGCACGCTACTTTCGGGCTTGTCGACGCTGCTCTGCTGCAGTAGCTATGTCTGCCTCACAGCGTGCTGATCCCCTAAGAAGAGAGGAACGCCACTGTGTACGGTCCTGAGCGATGCTTTCCCAACTCTCAGGGTCGATGCCAAAAGACGAGTGAAACCTTCAGGGTGTCCTTAAACCGCTTTCTTTGACCTCCATGGCAGCGTTTCCCCTCCTGTAGCTCACCATAGAATAGTCTCTTTGGAAGCCGATCGTCTGGCACTCGAACTTCGTGACCTGCCTACCTTGAGTTGGTGCTGCATCAAGATGGTCTGGATGCTTGGCAGGCCTGCTTGTGCGTGTACTTCAGTATCTGAAATCTTGTCTTGCCATCTCATGTTGAGGAGTCTGCGAAGGCAGGTGGTGTGGAAATGATTCAGCTTCCTAGCATGTGGCTGGCACACGGCCCATGTTTCACAGGCGTAGAGCAGTGTAGGAAGGTTACCTGCCCGGTAAACGTTGAGTTTTGTCTGCAGCCCAATACCTCGTCTTTTCCAGACAGTGGATTGCAGCCTACCATTTACTACGCTCGCTCTAGCAATTCTTGTGTAAACCTCATCATCAATGACGACATTTTGGGATAGTGTACTATACAGATAAGTGAATCAATCCACGCACTTCAATCTTTCGCCATTGACTGCGATATTTGGCTGAACAAAGTCTCTTCTTGGGGTTGGCTGGCGCAAAACTTCAGTTTTCTTGGTACTGAATGTGAGGACACACACACACACACACACACACTCGCACGCACACACAACACACACACACACACACACACATACACACGCACACGCACACGCACACACACACGCACACACACACACACACACGCACACACACGCACACACACACGCACATAAACA